>VZUI01053107.1:0-48968 GCA_013401135.1 Cettia cetti
AAAAAAAAAAAAAAAAAAAAAAAGGCAGCAAAATAATTCTCTCAGTCTATTTTCATAAACTCACAGTCTTGTGATGTTACCTGGTCATTCTCAAGTGTTCATTGTCATGTGAGAGCTCTGTGTTTTGAAGACTGGAATAATATTTGGTACCACAAGAAAGCAAGGCTTTACAAATCTATTAGAAATCAGTCAAGAATGGGAATGAACACATTCATGTACTCATTTTAACAACAACAGGAAGTTGATGAACACCAGTTCTTACTGGCATTAAAGCAATAAAAAAATAGAACTTGATGTAACAGGGAGGACAGATTCACAGAATACTTTGCCAGCACCTTGCCTTATAACACTTAAGGGAAGGAAATGTCTCTGCTCTTTTTAACCACAGAACTATCCACGTGCACATGATTGTTTCATGTCAAGGTTAATGAGAAAAAATATCACATTTGAATTTTGCATCCAGACAATAAATCTGTCAGGATCCAAGAAGTCTCAGGCTTCCTGAACCTACTGGAGAAAAGTAAGGATTACAAAAGGTTTTCTTCAGAATCACTAAACAAATTAGGCTTTTAACTTTGACATAAAGCAAGGAACCTTGAACTTTTAAGCCCTTCCTCTGACTAAAGCTTTAGTTTGACCAAAGCAGATGTTTGATTATAAATACAGAAGAGAATAAATAGCTTTAATTCAGGCTAGACTGAACTGCTGGAAAAACATCAAAACTTGATCTGCACATAACAGAAAATTTAAGAAAATCCCATATGTATTTTTATGATGGCTAGGCACACTCAAGTTGTGACCTTGTAATCTACTGCAGCAGGTATAAAATGATACTGCATTTGAAACAGGTGGTTTTGTAGTCCTATTTCCTGTTCCCATCTTCACACTGTCTCCTTGTGCCTCCCACAAACATGAATGTTATCAGCTGGTAACCTTCTTGAACAACCAAATCAGAAAATACAGGAAAAAACAAAATTAAGTTTTGAGTATGAAGTTCTCTTATCAATGTAGTCTACACTGGGATTTGTTTCTGTGTGAGAGAGAAGATTCAGGAAGTGAAATAAATTTTATAAATATGAGGAAAAATTAATTGTATTTTTTCCTTTCTCTCTTTGTTGTTTTCATAAGGTTATGTCTCTAGGTTAATTTCAGATATCTCTGTGGGTTTGATCAGTTCGTGTAGGAACACCAGGAGAATTAGTTACTTTTGAGCTAGGGTTTGAAGATATTTCAGTCCAGCTTACAGGTGTTGTCTGATTTCCTTGTGATTCTTAGTAATCCTTCTAGAGGACAACAAATGTGGTTACATGCTTATTGTTGGAAATACACTTCTCAACTCCATGCTGCGAGAGAATTCCATGTGTCATGGCCATTGAGTCTGTCCCACTAACAACTTCCTCTGCAAATCCCAACTCAGCTTTCAAAGAACAGATTAGGATATGAAACACTCCCCAAGGAAGGAAAGGGCATTGTTTAGCCTCCTGTGTTGATTTGCATAGAAATATTTTTCTAATAATAATGAAAAATAAAATAAAATTAAAGCACTAGGGATCTTTCCTGGCTTGGAGGGGGTTTGTACTGATGCAAAAATGAGGAAGTGCATCAGGTCTTCTGACAGGTTCGCAGTGAGAACTCACACTGTGTTAGTGTTTGAAAGGGTAGTGTGGCATTTCTTAGGAAGAAATTCATTACTTGTTAAATTTATAAAGTGTTACTACACATGATACCTGGCTACTATCTAGAAATTACATTGTCACCTTAGTCAATCCGGGAACTTTTGACATTAGGCAAAGGGATAAAAGCTGCAAAATATACCCACCAAACTCAGACCGATTTTTTTTTTACTAACACTATATTTTGTATTTTCAATCTTTGCAGTGTCTTGGTTATTCTTCTCACTTGACACTTCCTTCAGTAGATATAACAGCTATGTAGGTCATCTTATGGATCTGTCAGCAGTGACAAGCAGTGTGCATCTGCTGAAGGTTTGTCTGCTGGCTGTTCTGATGTGTTATGGGTGTGTTTACCTGTTCCTTGGAGATGTTCTGCTTCAGTGCAAAATTAAATTTTGCTATTTGGGTTTTCCAGTGTGGTAGTAAATATCTGTCTCAAGTTGAAAACAGCATTGTAATATTTTCTCCTTTAAAACTAAAACCTTGGCTTTTATGAGTAGCTGGTTAGTAAAGGTTACTCTCTTTCTTTTACATCTTTCCAGTATTCTCCCAGTCTACGCTTATTTAACTTTTTTTTTTTTTTTTTTTTTTTTGGAAGTATGACCATATACTACTGGTAAAGAAAGTTCAATTGCCATTTTTTGCTTCAGCACTCTTGTAGTTCCCAAGTGATTTTGAATCTTGCATTTTTAGTCCATAATATCCATATAAGATAGTACTCTGAGTTACTTCAGAGATTCAGAATTTAAATAATTTTTTATAAGTTCTAGTGAGATTTTTATGATGATTGTTTATGACTTCGATCAACATTTGCCCTTGTCCAACAATCCTTTGATTTGGTAGGGTGATTTTGAAGCATGCTTTTGGGACACTGCATGGTGATGAATGAACCTGTGAGAGCAGAGTTTATTTCATTCATGTCCTTATTTACATTTCACTTATCCCTAAGTTATTGAAGCACCTATACTATGGATGTGGGATTTTTGTAAAGATGGAGAAAAAAGGCCTACGACCTTGAAAAGTCACAAATATGAAAAAGTGCATACTGTTTCTCTGCTGTGCTCTGTTGAGCCAGTACAAACAGCCTTAGGCATTTCAACCACAGAGAATTGTCCCTGTGTGCTTTCCCATGCAAATGGAAGGTAAAAACACACTGCAAAGCGTCAGCCATCCTAAAAATGTCTAGTGCTGCATCAGTTTTATAGGACAATGTGAAAGGGGAGGGTATCAGAGCCATAACTTTGAACATTTGATCATTGAATCGTATCACAGAATCACAGAATGGTTCAAATTCCCTTGCCATGAACAGGGACACCTTCCACTAAACAAGCACCATTCAGCCTGGCCTTGAACACTTCCAGGGATGGATCATCCACAACTTGTCTGGGCAACTTGTTCCGCGTTCTCATCACCCTCATAGAAAAGAATTTATTTCAAGTTAATCTAAATCAACCCTCTCTCAGTTTAAAGCCAAAACTATCCTCGGCTGCATGAAAGGAAGCGTGGCCAGCTGGTCTCTCTCTGTCCTTGTGAGACCCCACCTGGAGTGCTGTGGCCAACTCTGGGAACCCCAGCACAAGAGAGACATGGACCTGTTGGAATGAATCCAGAGGACAACCACAAAGATGATCAGAGAGCTGGAACACATCTCCTGTGTTTCAGCTGGGAGTGTTGGGCTTGTTCACCCTGGAGAAGAGAAGGCTCCAGGGAGACCTTATTGTGGTGCTTCAGTATTTAGAGAGTGCTTACAAGAATGAGGTGTACAAACCTTTTAGCATGGTCTAACAAAAATGTTAAAGCAACAGTTTTAAACTAGAAGGGTATATATTCATACTAGATATAAGAAAAACTTTTTTTTTTTTTTTTTTTTTTTAATTAAATGAGGATTGGGAAACACTGATGCAGGCTGCCCAGAGAGGCAGTAGCCCCATCTATGGAGACATTCAAAGCCAGGTTAGTCTGGGTTCTGAGCAATCTGATTTAGTTGAAGATGATCCTGCTCATTGCAGTGAGGGTTGGGTTAGGTGACCCTTAAAGGGCCCTTCCAACCCAAACCCTTCTATGATTCTATGATTCTATGAACCTCCCCTGAATATCCCTCTTGCTGTTTTGAATTGGTTGGTGCTTATGTTATGTTGGTAGCTTATGAGAGCGGCTCTTTATCCTGAAATCTGTCACATAGATGAGGTTTATCTACTGGTGAATGTCATAGTTGCATGAATTATTGGAATACCTCCACAACATGCAACTTTTCTATGGTGACAAGGAAATGCATGAGAGGAGCTGGTGTCATTGCCAAGATCCCTGTCCAGCCTGCAGAGGTTGGCATTCCTTTGTTGTTTCATGTTGCCCTATGAGTCAGCTGTGCTTTGCTAACAATTTCCTTTCTGCCATCCAGCATAAATGGAGAAATTTGTATTCTCAGAGAAAGAGAATTATACACATATGTTCCCTGCAGCTGAAGGGGCAGGTAATGCTTATGAGCACAAAAAGAGTGGAGCTTTTTTTACATAAGAGTTAAGCTTAAGTACTTTGTGGTAAGCACTGTGTAAGCCTCATGCACTGTTCTGCTACAGATAATTGTTTCCAGTAAAGACCTGGTTCCAACATCTGTGCTTTGTGGGGACAAAGAAGCAAGCAGACTCCATGTGGCTGTTATAATTCAGAGATATTTGCTGGTGTGTAGTGCTAAAAAGAGAGTGAGTCTCTATTAGCAGGATTGCATAGGAAAGTATTCACATTGAAATTCCTTCTTCCTGGAATATTCAGTCCTGCAACAGTTGTAAAAAATTCTAGTCTGCACAGTCTCACCATTCAGCCTTCTGTCCTCAGTGGACACAAACAAATCTATGCCCAAGCCCAAACCTGTTGGAATATTGTCAACATGCCTTTGACCACACCCTGAGGAACATGCAGTAAGTTTGACAGTGGAGTATACAGAAACAAAGAATTAATATCAACATGGGTTCCACAGAGGAGTAGAGACAGGCCTTTGAAAATTCTGTGGCAACAGTATGACCGTATTAAATCATATGCAACCATATCTCAGCATCTTAATCCTCTGAAGTGTAAGAATTCCATCTACAGATTCATGTGCAAAATTAAGAGCAAGTGATAGAAATCACCCCTACAATCATAAATCATAAATCATGAATAAAGTATGAATAAAAAGGACACTCACAATCAATCTCTCATTGTATACAGAATGCTTTATGAGATAGTGCAGTTAGTAAAAGAATAATTCTTCAAATGTATGAGGAAACCCAAGTACTCTTTTGATAGCTAAGGATAGTCTTTTGTGGCTCATTTTTATATGGTCTTTTTATTGCAACAGCAACATTAAGACCTACAGAACACTGCAAAATTTACAAAGTTAATATTTGTCCAAAGTTGTTCCTGAAATTGTAGTTGCATATTTCAGATGTTGGTATACGTGGGTTTTATTGCCAGCTTCTCACTATGAGGTGAATGTGAAATGAGGTTCTCAGGTGCGTCATAAAATGAAATACTGTTACTCTGCAACACTTTTCAGTAATCTGTAATTCTGGGGTTCAGCTTCACTTGGCTGTACTTACCTTCCAAAATTTGACTCTTAATACTCAACAGTAAAATTATGTTAAATTCTACTTACAAGCATAGATTCACAAAAAAAAAAAAAAAAAAAAAAAAAAAAAAAATTAAAAAAAAAAAAAAATTGAAAACAATTGATTCTGTACGTCATCTTCCAGCTCAAACAAAGTCCAGCTTCCTGCTCAAACAAAGGCTAGTTTCAAGGTTTAGATAAGTTTGTTCAGGGCTTTGTCCATCTGAATTTTTAAAATCTGCAGGAATGGAAACCTATTCATGGGCTCAATCATGTTCCTTGAGGAGAAAGATTTTCTTTGCAATACTGAATTTAACTTGCACTAATTTGTGTTATTTTCCTGTGCACCTCTGAAATGAGTCTGTCTTCATCTTCTCTTAGAGTCCCTCTACATTGTAGGAAAGAGGAAAGAGCAATTATCCTTTCCCAGAGTTTTCTCTTCTCTGTCAGCTTCCCCTCATACATTATGGTCCCTGACCCTCAAGCACTTCAGTGCCCACTTCATTTTCTCCTACTCCCGAGTCACAGGTCTTACTAATACATAAAAATGATGATCCTGAAGACTCACAACTTGTAAAAAAACCTCTTTTGATGTCAAATAAGCTTCTTTTAAGTGACTTTTTTTGCTGCTTTTGTATTCTGATGTTATGTATGAGACACCTTCCTTCTCCGCTCTGTTATTGCATGAGGAGCTGAACACAGGACACCTATGATCTATAATGTACACCATACTGGAGAGAAACAGAGCTAAATTTTTTGCACTCATAGAAATTGCCTTGCTTTAATTCCTTGAAATACTTGCAAATAACTTTGGTCTTTGAAATACCTAAGGATTGTGTCATTGTTATATAAATCTTAGATTAGTTTTCATGGTCTTTGCTAAGTTGAATAGTCGCATTTCAGTTTTATGTCTCTGCTTCTTATGATGTTTTTTTGAACAGCTGGGTTGGACAGAGAGTGCTCAAAGGTACTGCTGTCTTATAATATCAAGTAAGGAGTTTTACTTTTTGTCCCCAAAGAGAACCTCATACAACATTTTCATTGCATGGGATATATATTTAATTTATTGTTATCCAGAAAAATTTTTTTAGAACTATTCTTAACATTTTCTTTTGTGTTTTTTTCTTCCCAAATATTTTTCTTCTGTTTGCTTCTGAATTCCTGCAGGATTCTGTAAAATCAATCCAGCCAAGAGGTCATATCCACAGGAAAAGGGAAATCACTTTGAGCATTTTATCAGTCTGCTAGTTGCTCTCACTAACCTTAAAGAAACTGGCATTGCAGTTTGAGAGCTACAGTCCCTTGACATCATGTGTCCTGTCTTTCAGTGAGATATGTGAAATGCAGAAAAAAAGGCATAAGTGGAACCCTGTCTGGATCTAGCTGAGACACCTTCACTTGAGAAATCTGTTTGATTTCTCACATGACAAGGAGTGATAAACAATTTTTTACACATTTATGTTAAATTTTTCCTAGTAGAAAAGGAAAAGTTTTTTGCCTCCAGCTGCAAGTAAGAGTGAAGATACCTGCTTTACAAGCTGTTCTACTTAAACAACAATTATCCAAGTAATGAGCTCTTCCTTTAACATTTATTTCAGTGTACAGAAATTATTTATCTATAAACTATGGTGATGATCTTTTAGCTGTCTTTTTATGGTCTTCTGGTTATTCCCTCACCATTAGGAAGAAAATAGTCTCAGATTCTTCCTCATCTATTTTAAGTCTCAGCCTTTCAGTGACTGCTCTTTTCTTGAGGGACAGCAATGGCTGGGTGAGCTTTTATCCTGTAATAGACACATTTCTCACTGGTCCTATTATAAATGTTGTCATTTACTATTTATTATTTTGCTTTTACACATTCAGTTCACACTTTCCTCTATAGGGATAAGGTTACAATCATAAACTCTCTGGTTTATCAAGTGACTTTCTATTTTCTGTTGTTTTTTGGTTGTTTTTTTTTTATCTTTGTGCATATGCCTGCTGAAAAGTGAATACATGGCTGTGTGCACTCTGTGTTTCAAGCTGAATATTGTTGAGCAGTACAAGACTGAGGAATTACTCCCTTCAGTTGCAACAGCACCTATGGGGTCTTTAAATAAATCTATTTGGCTTAATATGTTGCTGTCATTTTACCCATGTTGTCTGCACTTTGCAGATCTTTGCATGGTTATGCAAAGTAACACTTGTCTCTCTTGTTCCTAAATGACAGGAAGGTCCCTCCTCTCCCAGTGTTTTGGTTTCTCTGAAATGTGCATATACTTTGTCCATAGTTCACACTTTTTGTCTACTTAGGATCACACAATTTCTTCTGGATGGCACACTCTTTTAACCGTGTCCTAACTTAACTCTGAGTTGGCTTTTTTTGATCCACTTCTAGTCATAACTTAGCCCCTGTTACAGACTTATTTGCCACAAACAATACAACAATTTGCTGTTCAGTCTTTTATTATTTATGGGAATTATTTTTTTTTTCTTCTTAAAAAAAACCCCCAAACTTTCATTTTTATGTGGAATCAACATATGACTGCATTTGATGGATGTTGATTAGTAAAAATTCAAATCACCATAGAATGGTTATTCACATAAAGTAAATAGACCAGACATCTGTGACGCTGATACTAACCTGTGAATTGCTGATCAAATCCACTTTTCTTGCAGATATCCTCTGACATTTCAGCTAGATGTTTTAGCAAGGTCTAGACAAATTCCATTCATCTATGTATTGCTGAACACACTGAATGCTCCATCTGAATTCAATGCTGCCTGAATAGTTGACACAAGAACAATTATCCTGTGAAATCCACCTATTTTGATTCTGATTGCAGTATCTCACCCATGATGGAGATCTTAAAAATCTAGTTTGGATTTATAGGGTGAGAAGCAGACCTAAAACAGCACGGGATATCCAAATTGCAAATTTCCCAGACACTTCAAGGTATGCATTTTTAGAAGGAAGGGAGAGTTTTCACTGATGTCACCAATAGTGTTAGTCGGCTTTTCTCACTTGTACAAAGCTGTCATTACAGCGACAGTAATAAAGGGTGCACTATTACCTCCTCCAGCCATTTAGCTGTTTCACCACTTTACCTGAATATTGTAAAACAGTCTTAGTGGGAAAGTGTCTGACCCTTGGAAAGCAACATGCATGAAAAAGCAAAATATTTGCAATCACAGCTGGCTTGCAGGTCCAGAAAGAAGATTTTGTCCTGCAAAGATGTATAATACACACCAGGCAAATGTTCAATAAGCACAAAATTTCATGGCAAATAAATGGTATTCAATCCTCCCTGTGAGCTTGATAAATGTTTTATATGCATGGCAAGGTGTGAGAGGGGCAGGAGCTGACACATCAACATGTACATAAAACATTTGTCAGACATCTCCAGAGACTCTGAGTAGTACTGTTCAGTAAAGGAGAAGTCTGGGCCAAGTTATAAATATTATTAACTCCATAATCCAAACTGGACTGATGAGGCTGCTGCTTATATAATTCTAAATGATTTTTTACTGGTAAATGTAAGCCTTAATTTTGTTTAATGCTCTTTCATATGTTTAAAACTTGTGTGTGTTTTTCCACCTGACACTGTTATACTGTCGCAAATTAAATTACTGGTATCAAGAGGGTAGTTTACACTTCTTCCCACATGCATTTTGTCTTGCAAGACATTGTAGAAAGAAAATTTTCTGAAGGAACTTAGAATGTGCCTGACAAAACAGCTTTCAGTGGAAGACGATGTGTCTACTGAAGGCTGAAGTCACAATCTGGTAATTTTTGGATCATGTGGGTTATAATAGAAAACATAAAATACACAAATAAAGTCACCTCTAACTTTCATTTTTCTTCTTAAACTTTCTTTTTACAAAGTTTCACTAACAGTAACTATGCTTTGCAAAGTTGCTCTGTCCTGTTTCAAACAACACTTCTTAAAACTGGTGATGTACATCTGTCAACATATATGTCTACATACACACAATCTGAGTAATTTGTCACTCTCTCCTTTAAAGAGTAGATGCATATGTCAGGTCAAAAAGATATATGCAGTGTTAATCTTAGATATTTTGAATACACTGCATTTCTTAAATGGTTAGAAAAGCTCAAAGTACTTGTGTTTTTCAGACCATGTCACAAGCTTTCATAAGCAGATCCATCTGGTACAAATTAGAACAAAAAGAATTTCCTGCAAAATTATATCCTTTCTAGACTTTTTAAATTAAAGTTATGTTATCCTATGAGTGTTGTTCCTCTTTCTCTGGGCAACATGTAAAACAAAGTGAATTGCTTCCATAAGCATTGCAATGTGGGCAGGCGCACCAAGGTCCTCCAGCTAACTTCTGTGAGGAAATGTATTTTGGAACATCTCTGTTTTGGGCTGGTCACATCCTACTCTTACATAGGCAAGAGATTTATCTTGGATTAATCTGATTGTTTAGATGCAGGTATTGAGGAAGCAGACCACAGAACTATGCTGATTTCCATGCAGCATAGGTACATGGAAGGTCTGGTCTAAGATATAAACAGGCTTCTTCTGCCAGGCAGGACAATGGGGCATCAGTGAGGGCTTGTAAGCCCACTTTTGTCCTGTATCTCCATGTTTGTAGGGAAGGAGTAGGGTGGGTGGGACAGAAATGCTGTCTTTCCAGAGAAGGCAACCACTGTGTGAAGCGGGGTAGCCCTGCCCTTGCTGCTGAGTGTTGTGACAGTCAGGAAAAGTGATATTGCACTGCAGAAAGCCAGCACAGATGGCAGTGGCTTTTTATACGCTTTACAGCAGCAGAGAAAAGCAGAAGGGAGGACATTAGCAATGGTAACTATTATGCAACTGGTAATTCAATGAACTGACTCTTGGGACTGGTTTAGATTTCCATAGTGTAGTTAATGTAGTTTTAATAGAAGATATCCATATGCAGGGCTAGATTTGGGTCATAAGGGTTTGTGTAGGTTTTGATGTTCCTGTTTCTAGGGTGGAATGGGTAACTAAATTAAGACTGTATTTATCTGTAACTTACATAAAATACTACAAAATATCCCAGGACAGTTCCTATTAAAAACAGGTTATTTTTTATGCTGCATTTTATCTGCAAAGGTACACTGATTAAAGCTCTTATGTCTTTGGTATAACATCACACTACTGTGCAGCCTTAGGACAAAGTGCCATTTTAGTGGTAGTTCCAGAGACACACAAATTTTTACCAAAGATTTACCTGCCTTCAGCCTGATGGAGTTGGTTTTGGTAGCAAGACCAGAAAAAATGTACTTGCAACTGTTAAAAAAACATCTTTTGGGCAAGTTGCATAGCTGTGAATCTAGTCAGTTTATTACATATGCTTGCACCTATGCACAGATCAAGAGACTGACCAAATAAATGTGATCTAGTTTGTTCTAAGGGATGCATTTGCAAGGATAGGTTTTAAAAATCTTGATGACAAATATTAATAAAAGCATACTGCTTTGTCCTTCTCTGAAAAGGCCAGAGTGCTAAGATACTGCTGTCTGAGTAGATATGTATCCCATTCTTGAATGTAATAACAATTGAAATCTTAGTACCATGCTGAGACTCTGTGATTATGATTAACCAACCCTCATTTTTGTCTTTTTGTATTCGCATTACAATACTGTCTGTGATTATTTAATCATATGCTGTATTATCCACAAATATCTTTGTCTAGTGGTAGTATAGTACAGACTTTCTTTGGAGATGAACCAAAGATTATGGTTAAAGAGCTTGATGATTCCATATTCTACTTAATTTGCTGCAGACATTAAAAAGGAGTGGACAAGTAAAACTTTGAATATGAACTTGGCAATACTATTGGTTTCCCATATTGTTTCAGGAGATAAGCAAATTATTATTATTATTATTATTATTATTATTATTATTATTATTATTATTATTATTATTGTTATTGTTATTGTTGTTGTTATTGTTGTTGTTATTGTTGTTGTTGTTGTTGTTGTTGTTGTTGTTGTTGTCGTCGTTGTCATCATCATCATCATCATCATCATCATGATCCAAAAAGAAAAACAAACAAGAAATGGTAGCTCATGTCATCTTACCAAATATATTTTTCTTCCCCATATAGAAGAATTTCAAAAGAAGACAGCTATTTGAAATCAAGGGTTAAAGTGCTTATACTTGAAGGCTGCTTTACTTTCATGTAATGCAGTATACACTAATATTCTGTGTAGGTGCATTCTGTTTAATTTTCTTTTATGATCCTCTCTCTTAATCCCTTCCTACTCTCTTCACTCTAAGACTGTATTTTCTATTCTCTGAAGGATGACCCAGACCCCATAAGAGAACGGAATAAAGAAAAAGGATTTTTTTAGTGGACAAAACATTAGATTGTCAAGGACCCTGTTCTTGTTGCGTCTATATTATTTCTGTGTACTGGTAGGCCAGTTACCTAAAGTTTTCAAAGATGATTGCTAATTCTAAACTATTAATCTTTTGCTTACCCAGCAAGCCACATCTGCTCTTTGACACTTAGTACTTCTGACAGGCTGTCTCTGTTATTGGGAACTTTCCTTTACATGTACAGAGTCATCAAAAATTCTAATTGCTTCATTAAGTCTATCTCAAGTTTTCTCTAACTGAGCATCCTCAGTTTATGAAATCTTTGAGACTTTCAATTTTAAACTTTGAATCTCAGTAAAAAACAAAGTATCCTGTTCTGTATGAGGAGAAATATATTTTAGAGGAATGTTGTGTAAATTAATGTTAGTAAAGAATCGACATCCAAGTAATCAAAATTCTATATCTAAATCATAAGACTCCAAAATTTTTCTCAGCTTTAGGTCTGGCAAAAAAAGTCTGAACCAACCACACTGCTTCCATATACCTTCACTGAGAGGAAAACCATGCTTTTGGCCTAAAAGCAGATGCCCAGTTTGGTTAATCAGAAATCTAGCCACAGTCTAGGCTTAGGCATAAGGAAATGAGTATTTGAATCCTATGATGGGCTTTGCAGCCTTATCCTGGACTCTTAGAAGGAGGTGTGAGTACAAGTGTTATTTTCATGAAAAGGTTTGTTGTTGTGCAAAGGCGTGAGAACTACTCCAAGCATGTCTGGGAGGACACTTGAGGACTTAAAACATAATTACCTCAGTTCCTGGCTGGGAACACAAAGGGTCTGAGGTGTGTGAGGAGTGTTGCCACTCCTGCTTCCATGATGGAGGCACCTCCATCATGGAATGCCCAAGGTTTATGGAGGCGCTTGGTGGAACCAAAACTGCTCATAAAACCTCACTGTATCAGTCAGGGTCTTTGCTGTCCACTTGTGTGACCTGGATGCCTATATCCTACATTAGTGAGGGGATTTATTTCAACTACAGGTGACAAAATTCTGAAAGCAATATTAGAGATAACCCTGTAGTCATTCATGCTCATTATCTGTGTGTGAGAAATGGGCATGTTCTTTAAGTGTAAGGTCCAGCTGGCCTGTTTTTGGTACTTACATTACTGGTATGATGTCCTGAAGAAGGGCAAATGTATATTTTCTTACATTGTTTTAAGATTCAGATTGAAGAGTACTCTTTGAGATGGTTGGAGGAAGGACCAGAAAGAAATCACTACAGTTCTGTACTTGCAGGGTGAGCAGAGAGCAGTGAATGGGGCTATATGATAAATAAATGAGGAAGAGGGAAACTGGACTGGTATTTATTTAATGAGAGTCCTCTGACTTTTCCCTTTTCTTTATGTAGTTAGTCCTAGCTGAAGCAAGATAAAGTGGTTTGGATGCCTGTAATTACTACTATCTATTTTTTTCTCCGTAAGATGTTCAACTATGTGTCATTTGATCTTAGCTATCTCTTTTCAAGGACAATATTTAATTGAATAAGTGTGTGAAGATATAATTTCTGACATTTTATGGGCATCAAGTCAAAATAAAAAGTAGTGGCTCAGGGAGTTATTGTTAAATTCAACACAAACTGAAACTTCAGATTTTCATTAATAAAAAAATCAGTGAATTGGCACAGAAAGTTTTTATTAAGACTATATATTGATAGCTTCTCTCCAAAACCAGCACAGAAAACAAAATTTACTGTTTTGCTTCAAAAAGAAATTTGATCTTTTCTCCCATTACTAAATCCATATTAGTAAATTGACTCTATAAATGTCACAGATGGGCTACTGATTCTGAGATGTGATATTTGTTTCATATATTGATATGTGGACATACAGATATGTGCCTATATGAAGCTAAGAAGTAATAGCACTACATCACTTGTACATGTGACAGTGTCTTACAGATAGGATTTTGAATCTCAGGTATAAACAAAGTGGTTGTTTCTGGAGACCTTCTTGCTTGTGTGATGGAGCAATCAAAAGGGTGGAGAGGAAAGAAAGATTATATGTAGAGGGTTCCTCTTTTACAATGTAACATCTTGTTCTTTCATGTGTTCTCTCTCCAGACTTTTTTAACCATTAACCCCTAGCTGCAACTGATACATAACAAGTCTTTAGACAGTGTGCAGTGCTGGAGACTAGAGTGTTTGGATACTCTGAAGGTGTAGCTTTCATTTCTGCTTTCTGATTTCAGTGGCAGATGTCAGATGTCTTATCAGTCAAGGCTCACATTTCTTGTGCTTTCCTTCTTTCCCAGTGTCAGCCACCTTTACTGATCATTGTTTTAATGTGAGAACTCTTTGAGACCAGTGTGATGAAGTCGAGCAGGAAAAGCAGCACTCTGATTCTGATATAAATTTATTTTAGTCCTGTTGTTTTGATTTCTAAATTTTGTCACTCAAAATCCTCAGAGAGGAACATAAATAAGAACTACTAGAAGCTTTCTATTTTAAAGTCCACATGCACAAATGTTAGAACTCATTGAATAGCTAAGCGGATCTTATGGTGAAAGGCCACTAGTACCCTTCTTCTGGTGTCTTTTCTTAAGTTTAAGTAACAGTAACGTATTGTACTTAATGAATCATCACATGTTAATCTTTCCTTGAGTCTACCTGCTGAATCAGTGCTGGGGACAAAGATACCTGCAGCCTCAGTGGTGGTGTAAGTACCTGTGGTATGCATAAAACAAGTAATCTTGTGAAAACTTATGCAGTTATGGTCTCCTGATCACCTAATAAGGTTTCTTGGGTGCTGAAACAAAAAAGTCCTTATATTTCTTCTGAAATATGCTACAGATGCCAAAGTACTATTTTGGATCTCACTGCATGATCAGAGAAGATTGCCAAAATTAAATCAATTTAGAGTGCCATCTGAAGGCCAGAAAATCTTACCATTATCTTGCATACATTTTTCATGAAGCTTGGAATACAGTACTTACTGAGCTTATAACATTTGTGTGAGAAAAATATTTAGTTTTTAATAAAGATATCAGGTGCATTATTAGTAAAATGTTCTAAATGGTAACGTCCTTATAGCCAATGATAATTTATTTTTAGTCTGTATTTTTCTCAATTTATCTTCTTTCATATCTTGTGTTCTGTTTTGTTTTCCCCCCTTAGCATAAACATTTTAATTTGCAAAAGTATGTGAAAATATGTGCAAACTTTTACCAGGTTGGACCTTAACTTTATAAATAAACTAAAGAATTTTCATTAACTACTCATGGTAAAAACTAAAATGACCCATTTGGTTAATTTTTAAGTTCTCCCAGGCATTCAAGCAAGAGGACAAGATGACACAGTCATAAGCTGTGACAGGGGAGGTTTAGGAAGAAGTTCTTCACAGAATGGGTAATTGGGAACTGCCAGGGAGGTGGTGGAGTCACTGTCCCTGGAGATGTTTAAGAAAAGACTGGTCTAGTTGACAAGGTGGTGTTAGATCATAGGTTGGACTTGATGATCTCAGAGGGCCTTTCCAAATTAAATTGTTCTGTGATTCTGTGAGTTGTAATCCTTTTTGCTGAGAGTTACTGTTTTATACTGATACGCTCAGTATAATGGTCTGAGGTTTACTTTGTTGAAAATCTAGGATAGACATCTTGCAAAAGTGTACTATTAATTTTTTTACAAGATTGTTTTCAGAAGGGTTAGTTTCCAAATCTTCAAAACTTGCTGTCTTGCTGTTACTAGTAGTAGAGATACTAAGAGTAAACACTTTAAACGTACCTACTTGCATATGTTCCCCTCTGTGGAAAAAAGCCCCTAAATGTCTGGGTCAGCAAATAAATCTTCCCTTAAGAGAAAAAATAAAATTGCCAAATGATGTGGCAAAAATATCACAAATTCAGAAATGTCAGATGTTTAGAAGCAAGAGAGGTGAACTGCTGTTTAAAAGTGTTACTCAGGATCTCATGGTAAATTAAATATAGACATATCGAATCCTAAGAGAGACTCTGATTTAATGCTAAGCCCTAATCCACTCATATCAGTCTGACCTTGATCAAGATTTTTGAGGTGGGGGAGAGGTACAGGGGATAGAAAAAAAAAGAGAGATTTTACAGGGTAATGCAATGGGTAAAGAATAAAAAGGCTGTACTTGTCAGTGCTGCATTCTGTAATATGCTCACGTTCTTCTGGACTCTGAATCCTTTGCTGCAAAAAAATATGAAACACAGCAAACCTCTGCATTTAGCCATCTCATTTTCATGCAATGTAAGTTTGAAGCAAGCAAAACAAATGGATCTTAGCAGTCATAGCCTTTTAGGGTAGTTTTCATGCTGAAAGCTCCTCTTGCCTTAAAGAAGAAAAATGTCTTAGAAGGAAAAAAGCTTTTTCCTTTAAGAGAGAGGCTTCTTTAACTGAGCAATAGATATTAGAAAAGTCAGCTGCAAGAACTCAATATCATGAATCTAATGTTCTGTTTTCTGTAAATTCAGGCATGTGTCATTTTGTATCAAGGTAATTCACACATGGAACTTCTGAGAAATAATTATCTTTTCATTTGTTCGGACAGGTCAGCTCTATGGCTGTTAACACACAGCTATCATTTGCAATCTGAAATAAGTTTCTTTCACCATTCCAGACCATTTTTGTATTGACCTTTAAGGCAACAAAATAATTAAGCACACCAGTGTTGTTTTGTAACTTTGAATTCACTACATTAACAAACCCATCGTATTACAAGGCCACCAACCCATCCATTAAGTCTGACCACGCACTTTTGAAATCAATAGCAAGAATCATAATAGTCTCCACTGACTGTGCTCAGACACTGGAAATTACTTTTATTTGCAGAATCACAAAGTAGCCGAGGTTGAAAGGGACCTGTGGAGATCATCTAATCCACTGTCCCTGCTCAGAACACATGATGCCCAGAACCATGTTCATTTGGGTTTTGACTGTCTCCAAGGATGGAAAATTCACTACATCCCTGATAACCCATTCTGTTGCTCAACCATGCTCACAATCAAAAAGGGTTTTTTTGATGGTGGGATATACTTTTCTACCTTTTGACTTGTGCTGATTACCTCTTAGCAGATGAAAAGCTAGACATGAGCTAGCAATGTACACAAACATCTCAGAAATTCAACTGCATCCTGAGCTACAACAAAGGAATGCCCAGGAGGTTGAGGAGGGAGATTCTCTCTCACTATTCCACTTTTGTGAGAACCTACCTGGAGGACTTTATCTAGCTGTGGGATCCCCAGCACAGGAAAGACATGGACGTGTTGGAGTGATTCCAGAGAACAACCATAAAAATGATCAGAGGGTTTCCTACTCAGAAAGGTTGAGAGAGGTGGAGAGGTTTAGATTAGATATAAGGGAAAAAAAATGCTATGAGAGGGTGGTAGAACAATGGAACAGATTTTCCAGAGAAGTTGTAGTTGCCCTTTTTCTGTATGCAGTCAAGGTTGGACAGGGCTCTGAGCAACCTGATCTAGTTGAAGATCTTCCTGTTCACTGAGGAGGGTTGGACTTGATAAAGGACCCTTCATAGGTCCCTTTCATGGGTCCTTCCAGCCCAAACTGTTCTATGATTCTATGATGTTATTATTAATTTTGTGATTCTCTTTTACTGGTCACCACTGAGGAAAGTCTGGCTCTGTCTTCCCTATACCCACCCATCTTGCATTTGTGCTCATGGGTAAGGTCCCCCTAAACTTTCTCTTCTCCAGGCTAAATAGTTCCATCTCTTAACCTCTTCCCATATGAGAGGTCTCTTAAACATCCTTCTGGCCTAGTGCTGGGCACACTCACTCTCTCCAGTATGTCACTGTCTTTTGTACTGGGGAGCCCCGAACTTAGTGCATCACTAGCATTGAATGGAGGGGAAGAGGCTTTGCCTTGAAGGTACAGTGCTCTCTCATGATTACCTTGTTAATCTTCTAGACCTCAGGGTCTTTTCTGCCATAGTCAACAATTGATTTTGGCAACAATTTTTTTGAAAAGAGTCATTTGGAAGTAGGAAAATATAAGACACTACAAATATACCAGTTAAAAACGTATTTTGTCAAAATATGAAATAGACTAGAATGAAGAAATTAATAAAATGTTTAAGTTTAATGCTTAGCTTGGACTGTTATTTCAATGTAAGTACAAATTGGTTTGTATTTGTTTCAGAACTTGTGTCTACCTATTCATTTTCATGCATGTATCTCCAAACTGTAATTAAGTTTGATAGAATTTTTTTTAAGAAATTATACAACCAAAAGCATGCTTTCATAAATTAAAGACAAGATATGTAATTGGCTTAAAACTATGTAGATATAAACCATTGCCTGTCAAATGCAGACAATATAGATTGCTGCCTGTTAAGAGAGGGAGGGAATGCCTTTGTGTCTCCTCTACCTGATTAAGTTTCATAACATAATCAGGAAAGCTCTTCCACTGGAAATAAAAGTTACTTTCTGAACTTAATTACATGTCAATACTAAGTGACATAAATTAATTGCTAACAATCTGTAATGACTTTTAACAGAAATCCTAACCCCTTGTAATTTGCTAAAAAGTTAATTTGATTCCTTAATTGAATTTTAATTCATCTCTTTGATATAGAGCTAGTAATTGCATTGCATAGGACTTGATGTTTTTTCTAAATAAATTTCTTTTTAATTCCCCCCAAATATCTTGGGTTTTTTCCTGTAAATATTTAATAGATTGCTTTGGTGTCCTTGGCAGACAGCTGTGGTTATTAACTCTGGCTTTTGCCTTAGTAGTACAGAAAACAATGGGTTCACTTCAGTGGACATTCAAAATTCATCACATATGAAATTGCTCTGGGGACCTTTTTGATCAGTATGTTGTGATACCAAGAGGCCTTGTAGCAGGTATAAGATTCTTGTTGGCAAGGTGTGCATGTGTTTGGCTGTGTTTTCTGGCAAGCTTTTTATCACTGCAATATTTTCTATCACCTCTGTTAGAGGACAGCCCTGTGTGTTGAGACATAATAAGTTGCTGAAGAAGAGAAGTAAAAACAATGAAAAAGAGGAAGGGCAGCTATAAAAAGTATCAATCTAATGTACTCCAGACTTGTCTACCATAATTTAGAATGCTGGCTTTGATATCATCATAACTGAGGCAATCAAGGACAGACAAATATGTTCTCAAAACTTTCTTAGGCTGTGGACTGAAAACTTTCTAAATAGATAAAAGCAAAGAAGAAAATCCCACAAGGCTTCCTCTATTAGTTTATCAGTCCACCTGTGTAAAGAAGAGGGAGAACTATTTCAAAGGAGCTGGTGTAAAAATGTTCCTATGATTTCAGGATGAAAGGTCCATTTTGTTCTAGGTGTTCTGAATATTATAAATGTTTTTACTTAAAAAATATGTAGACTTAGGTTTTCTAGCTCATTTAGCTCAGTTGGTTAGAGCATGATACTAATGCCAGAGTCATGGGTTTGATCCCCATGAAGAAAATTCACTTAAGAGTTGGACTCAATGATCCTTGTGGAACCCTTGCAACTCCAAATATTCTTTGATTCAGTGATTTATTAGCCAGACTCTTTACACATTTCTCTATTGTCTTCAGGCTCTGATTTATTTTCAAATCAAGTGAGACCTGACTTCTGGTTCTATTGCAGTCGATTCCTTATTTCCTTTATTTGGCATAGTCAATAAAACCTTTCTAATATTTAAAATCAGTCAGAATTCCCAAGGACACACCTAAGCATGGAGAGTGTTTGAGGGATAACTAAATTTTAAAACCTACTCTAACTTGTGCAACTTCATATGATTTTTTGGAAATTATTTTCTCTGGTAAAATACCAACTATTATGTACTTGAATTCTTCATTTTAGTAGCCACTGTTTTATTTTACAAAACACTGCTTCATAGATTCTCCTACAAATTCCCTATGTTAGTAGTCTATTGAGATTTTACTGTCAGAGGACCAGGCTGTGTGTAAACTCAGCATACAATGCACAGCTTGTGTTTTATTGTACATGCAAACAGGCCTCTGGGGAGACTGAAAGGCTTTAGGTGTAGTAGTGAAAACTTTTTATTTTGTAGGATCAGTGCTTTCAAATTATTCAGGACAAGAGCTCTATCTTTGAAGACATGGAATGCATCTGGGTTGGGCCATCAGCCTGGGTTAGAAGAAAAAAAAAAGGTTGGCAGGAGTATTTTTTCCTGTTTGATAGAATTTATCATGTTTTTCCCTACAAAGTCAAATTAAAGTAAACTATATTTTTTTAATGCTATTTTCTTATTTTTTAAAAAATTTCTGATAAATTTTAATTCTCAAAAGAATATTTTATTGTATGGTAAAAAATACAATTTTTTATAAGAACAGGCAAGGATTTAACAGGCTTTAACTATTAAATAATTTAACTGGATTTAACAGTTAATAAATTTTAAAATTAGTAAATATATTTAAATATTTGCAAGATGACTTCAGCTTTTTTTGGAATGCTGAATAAAGACCCCTCCAAAAATAGTTCTAATATTTTGAAGAGTGCAGACATCTCTAAAGAATGTACATAAAGCAGCTAGAAGAACTAGGGAAAATAGTAAGAATACTTCAGCTCTTCAGAGGGCAAAATCTTTGGAGAATAAGAAAAAACTCAAAAGAAAAAAAGGCCAGGTCTTAGGTAGATTCATCATGTCAGGGAAAAGACAACCTGAAGAAATTATGCTGGAGGAGAAGGAAGAAAGAAGTTTCTGCTGGTGTATTTTTTGTAATGAAGGTGAAAGGAGTTAGAAGACAAGGAAATGTGTGTGCATCTCTTGAATCCTTTCCTAGTGTGTCCTTAAAGGTGAGTTTCTAACAGTGACTTTAACAGCCAAATGTAAAATTAGTATAGGAGCTGATGATAAATGTAATCTAACTGGGTCAGAAAAATCAAGGCTAATTAATATACATTAACTTGTTTAAAAACAGTTTTGGAGGAAAACTAAATTCTTCAAAAGTTTTCTAGAAAATAATTAAACTAAGGATATCTATTACAAGGATTAAGCCAGGACTGCTGGTAAATGATCCAAAGTGTGGCAGTGAACATTTCTGCCAGCTCCCTCAGAACCTTAGGGTGAATGCCATTCCCACATCACAGACTTGTGGGTGTCTAAGTGGAGTAGCAGGTTGCTGATCATTTCCCTTTGGATTGTTGGGCCTTCATTCTGACCCACATCCCCTCTTCCAACCCAGGGGCCTCAGTACCCAAAGAACTACTGGTCTTACTATTAAAGACTGTGGCAATGAAGGCATTAAGTTTTCATTATCCTTTTTCACTCTGCTTCTCCATGAATCCAACAAAGTACTGAGAACCTCCGTAGTCCTCCTTTTATTGCTAATGCATTTATAAACATGGTTTAATTGTCTTTTGCAGTAATCTGCAGTAATCAGATTAATTCAAGCCAGTCTTTGGTCTTTCTCTCTTTTTTTTTTTTTTTTCCCTCCATAGCTCCCCAACATCCTAAATTGCCTGCCCCTCCTTCTAAAGATCATAATTACCCTTTTTTCCTTAGAGATCCAGTCCAATCTTTCTGTTCAGCCCAGCCAGTTTTCTTCCCTGATGCCTCATCTTTTGCCTCACGAGGACAGGTGCTCCTGCTCCTTCAGGATTTCCTTCTTGAAGAACATCCAGACTTCCTGGATACCTTAGGAATCCTTAGCATTTAGTGCTTAGCAGATAGTCCTGCTTTGCATGGTGATGGGAGAGAACAATCAGTCCAGCTACTGGTTTTAGCAACTTCTGATTATTTACAACTGTTCTTTACATTTTCAATATGAAAAATTATAAGATTTCAACATGTGGGACTGCACACAGACCTGATTCTGAAGCCTCTGAGTGGGCCACACATTTGACTGAGAGGAAGGTGAAGAAAAAGCTTTGCTGAAATTCTTCCCAGGACCCTACAAACCATGGGCATAAACCAGGAATATCTTCCTCTGAGAGTGTTTGAACTACTGAACTATTGAAGAATAGCAGGAAATATCATCAATTGCTATTTTTAACAAACTGACTTTGAGCACATGCCTCTCACTTGAAAGAACTTGGTGAAACTAAATTAA
The DNA here is from genome assembly GCA_013401135.1 of Cettia cetti. Classification (NCBI taxonomy): domain Eukaryota; kingdom Metazoa; phylum Chordata; class Aves; order Passeriformes; family Sylviidae; genus Cettia; species Cettia cetti. The sequence continues at coordinate 21,612 of VZUI01053107.1, forward strand.
AATTTGCAAACAGTTTGAGATGACAGAAGCCAAATTTCTTCTGAAATTTCCATTCTTTAAAATTTTTGTCCAGTTTAAGGCTAGCTGGAAGATATTAATTAAGTAACAATTTGCAGAAGAGTTGCATATGCAATTTATAGAATATTGAATCTCACAACCTTGCATATTGTCAAAAATCAGGATACAAAACTTTTAGAATTATGGGGTTTTTTGTTTTTTTTTTTCTTTAAGTTGCAGTGAGCATGGTTTTGAGGACTTTTTCATGTTTCAAGGTCTGGTAGGTATTTTGCCTATCAAAACTTTGAAAGCTTAAGATTGACAGACAGCTGGGTAGCTTAAAAAATTGTTCTCTTGGAAAGAAATTGTACAGTTAAATGAGGTTTATGTTATTTGGATTTAGATTTATGGAGTTTTTTTAAATAAAATTTGTGTAAGTACATGCCTTGCTTGTACTGGACAGAATTCTTTCCACACTAACAGGCTGTTTTGCTTGCTTGTAGTCTTTCATTTCCCCCTAGGTTTCTCTACATTTATGAAGTGTCAAGTTAGCTAATTTTATTTAACAATTTGAATAGACTCTTTCCTCTTGACATTATTCACACACTTCAGTTCCTAAAGAGGAAAATAATAGCAACTGCAGCACCTGAAAGGTGATTGCTTACAGGTGGTACTGTATGATGACCTTTTTGAAGAAGAACACAGTAAGTCTATTATAGTGAAACAATGAAGTGTGTGGGCCTAAAACTCAGGAGAATTAAGTGCAGCCTTTGTTACAGTCATTCAGGGCTCCTAGGAAACACTTTGCAAACAAGTAACAGATCCAAATATAGAGAAGGCAGCAGCTAGTAGGCGCAAATTTCTGAATTCATTTTGGAAATGAAAGAATTCTACATTGATTCAATGCTTTTTCTAAATAGTTTGGATTTTTTTTTTTTTCAAACTTTGCAGGAGATGGAGACTCCTGAAATTGAGGGGTTTGATACATAAGTTAGCCAACAGGTGGGAAGAAAGATAGAAAGTAGATGAAAGCAAGTAAGGACAGCCCAGAAGAGAGTTGTCACAGGTGAGGTGGACTAAACCACAATCTGTGGGGGACCCAGATGCTGGAGATTGTTTAAGGACTGAAGAGAGATCTTACTATGCTGCTTTCCAGTTCCCTTCTCTTTCCTGAGACCACATCCTTTTGGCACCAGCTCATCTTTCATGGTCACCAAATCTCCCATTTTTTCAGTCTAAATACCGTACTTGTGTTAGAACAACACATGATTATCCTTCTAATTTGTGATTCTGCCTCATGTTTTCTTATTAGATGTAGGATTCAGGATGTCACTTCGTTCAGTCTGAGTATCATCAAAATTTGCAATTAGTCACGAGCTGCATCTACCAAGTAGAAGTCTTCTGCTTGAAACTTAAAGAGTTTCAAAAATTTAGTTTCAGATACCCCAGCAGGTATACCTCCAAATATGTTCTGCCAATTAGCATTCAAGATTCAAGCTGTTTTTTCACATAAAAATGAGTATTTGGAAAATTTGTTTTCTAGTTCTGCCTTAAAGGACTATGAATATTGCTATTACTTATCCCATGTGGGGATTTTCATCTTTAGGCTCTACTTGGATGATGGGAAAGCTGAAAACGTCACTGAGTGTCTAAGGCAATGCACAAAACCTTGAATCCCAAAATAGAATTTTTATTGTTTTTTTTTTTCTTTAGTCTATGCAGAGATCTCTGAAAGATGATCTGTTTTTCTAAAACAATTTCTGAAAAATGAAAGCACTAGATATTGCAGCAAAATAGAGAAAGTAAGCATCCATCAGTTTGAATGACCTGGAAGGCATGCCAGTGTTTCCTTCTCCGCTGCTAGTGATACACTCAGACTGCAGTGAGGAGAGTTAAGTGTGGATTGATGGTCAGCCAAAGCAAGCTGCACAAATAGTGAGGATGCTGAAAGGATACCACATTTTGCTATGCACTGATTGAGATGGACTGCCTGGATATGGGGATGAGAAGAAATTGCAAAATGATCCTAGGGATTAAATTGTGATCAGCTGTTGTCATTGACTGACAACAAACCTCTCGCTTGACCGAAAAATAACAAGAATAAGTTCCAGTGAGAAGTTGGATGATTTTTATTCAATTGGTAGGCAATGCATGATTATGGAAGGGCCTTGGCTCAGTAATTGCTTCTACCTTGTCTCGACACTCTCTGAATACTATTATTATTTCAGATTCACTTTGCAGTAATGTCCAGAAACAATGACTGGAAAAGTATAAATAAGCACTCTCTTCCAGAGAACTTGAAATATAAAAGAAAAAGAGGCAACTCTTGAGTACAGTGAGAAAATAGAGAAGAAATGTGGGTGATAATGAGGATGAGCTCTTGCAGTGATAGAAGAGAACTGTGTGGATTGGTTCAACAGCAGATGTGTACTTATGAAATAACTCTACTGGAGTCTTTGCAACTACAGTAATATGAAATTGATGCAAGGTCAAAATTAGAATCCTATTGTTTCAGGTGTGACACGTAGATCAGTGAGCCAGTCCTCTAAACTGTGCAGAGGGAACACATTTGAAATGTGACAGAGGATTTTGCAAATTCTGAGAGACATTTCCAAATCTCAGTGATGTACTGCTTAGCCTCTTGGGTCACTGACAGTTTATGGCTTCCTGGGCACTCAATGTTGACATTCCACAATGAAATTTATCTTTTTAATGTATTAAAATATTTTCTATTAATGGGAAAAAAAGGAGAGAGGATTAATTTTGTAGTTTTTTTATTCATCTGGTAGAAAAAAATCAGATAAATGTAGCCTGACGACAGTGTCAGCTAGACTAAGAAAGTGCTCACGCACAGTACAGAAATGTTTTCACATCTAATTTCTTTAACAGCTGAGATGCAAAATTAATTTAGAAAAAAAAAATATAGGCTTTTTTCTGTATTAAAAAAAAGAAAAAAGGGAATGACATCGCTGGTAAACTAAAGGTGTCATCGCCTAGGCAATAACACCAATCAATCTTCCTGGTTAGATAAGTGTAGTATTCATCTTAGCCTATCTTACTGTATTCATCTTAAGATGGATTAAAATGTGGCTAGTAACAGGTCTGTTTGCTATTTGTCATGAAGAAGTCCATAAGGAGCATAATTGCCCTGAGTGATTTTCTTACAATTTGATTTCTTTTGTACTAGAACTTTGACACAAAATCTTACAGCTAGATGAGCAAATATACAAAACTTGGGAAAAACATTCAAAAACTCTTATCTGCAGAGCTGGGTTTTAATACAACTATGCAGAGCTGAAGTTCCCATTAAGGCACAGGTTTTTGTCTTTTGGTTTAAAAAATATATTTTGCACTGGATCACAGATTGCTAAACACTAGCATATGTGCCACAAGGGGGTGTGTTAATCCCCCTGAAGTGATCAGACACACAGATGGGGGCTGCATCCACCACCAGTGTTACCTGCTGCTTACACTGTTCATGTTCAAGGGCCTGTAGTACTTCATCCCTGCTAGATCCCTCTTTGTCATGGATTCCTGCATCCGATGATAAGCCCCAATCTAGGTTTTAAAGAGTATTAGAAATTACTTTTATATAAACTGTAGTGGAACTATAGTCAAATGCATTTTTCACATTACATTTATTTTCTCTAAGAAGTAGTTGATAACAGACTGTAACTTTACCACTCTTTTGAGACCATCAGTCTCTGCTCTTCTCCTACTTTACTTTCTCCTCTCAGATATTCAAAAGGTCTCTTGCCTGCTTTCCTCTTCTAAGGTCCCTGCCCTCTCTCTCTCTCTACAAGGGCACCAAATCCTGAACTTAGAAAAATCGTATCTTGTACAGACAGATGTCCTACTTTCCATACAGAGACGTTAATTAAACTGGAGAACAGGTAATCTCCAAAATAAATTATTTATATGAAAGACTTAATTATCTGTACAAGTTTATTGCCTAAGGAAGCTTTGGGAGAGTTCATGAAAAATCCACAAAACCCAGAAAACATATGAAGAAATAGTACTGATTAAATTTGGAAATAAAATATCCAATTTTGAAATAAAATCAGAAATTGCTCACGTGAATTTCAAGTATGCAAGTATTCAAGCATTTAATGTTATTACATGTTGGAACTTCTGTCACCTTGTCGTACGGAGAGACTGTTTCTCTTCAGCATGGGAGTCTAAAGCAGGCTACTGACTGAGAAGTCAAACAGATTAGGCAGGTACTTGGATCTTTCATTTCTGGATCCAGCCCATTGCATCTACTGGAGCTGGGGTGACCCAGCATGGGAAGGCAGAGATAATGCTGAAGGCAATCTTGCCCCAATACATTGCAGCTGTGTTAATTACCAAAGATTGGGAAAATCCTCCTCCCAGCTATGCATGTGATAAAGAGTGAGTGAGCTGGGAGGGAGCCAGTTGGAGTCTGCTGCCATGCTGCGAGGAGGAAGGGACAGGAGGGTGTGTGAGGGACAGAAAGGGTCAGACTCTGTATGTGGGATGGACAGGAAGGAGAGAAAGAGCCAGAGCTGTGTGGAGCTGTCCTTGGGAGGCTACAGAGAAAAGGTATGGGAGATGTTTAGATAACAAGGTGCTGATGCTTGGAGCCTTCTGATGTTTTTAATGAAGCACTTTGAGTGCAGTGTACATCTCAACTTCTGGACCCATGTGGGGTCCTGGTGACATTGACCCACTGGGAGGAGAGTGGGGGCAGGGGGGTGGTGTTGGTGAGGCTGAGACTGTTGTGTGGAACCCACAGTGAGGTCTGGACTTGATTTTCTCTTATTAAGACACCTGGAAGCAGGTGAGCCACCAACTAGTAATAATGGGATGTAATTTTACGTTGTCACTGCCCAGATGGTGACAACCCAGTGTAGCTTTTGCATAGCTGATCTCAGAAACTGGAAGAAAGAAAGGTTGTGCTCCCCTCTTGGTTTAAGATCTCAATTTAAAACTAAATATAAAGAAAATGGGAAATGCAAAGCTGGAATTGGCTGGAAGCAAGAAGATATAGCTATTGAAATCAGTTTCCTGGTTGTAGCCCATCACTCATTAAGTCCCCTAGGTCTTTGCTGGAAGGCAACAGGATACACCAAGGGATATATAATTCTGTACCTTTCCTGCTTTTTAAATGCTTTCCCTAAGTATTTTCTATTTGTCATTGGCATAGACAAGCTATTGGACTGGCTCAATCCAAGAGTTACATTTTCCAAACTTAAAAACAGCAACAAAAACCCAACACAAGATAGTTCTTTGTGTCAAGCTGGCATGTTATGGCTTATATCCATACCATTAATGCTCTTCCCCACCTAAAGAGGATGGCCTTATTCAGACAGCCTGTTGGAAGGGGAACATATAAGTCCTTGATGCATGTTCAAGGTTTGTTTGAGAGGTTTATATCGAAACATGGTTCCTAGTAATTGTTTAATTTTTAGGCAATGCTCAGGCAGGAGACTGTGTGCCCTTTATTGTGCTACTATAGAGTAGCTAATGTTCATTGTAAGTAGAGGGGGGACGAGGGGTGGGGGATCCTCCTCTCCTACTCTGTTGGCTTTTAAAGCTCTCCAGTTGTCTGTTTATATCTTTTTGACAACCCTTGAAAATAATCCAAAAGGATTGTTACCAGTGTGTTAGATGGGAAAGGCCTTCTGCCTTCACATAACAAAATTTGGGTTGTTTATTGCCGGATTGGACTGTCTTTACCAGGGAACAAATCTGCTTTGAGCGATCAGAATAGGCAAACATGTGGCACTGAGCAAAGAGGGACAGTCAATCTCTTCATGCTATGTTAATGCATTACAGTACCCTCTTGCGCTGCTGTTTATATGCTGGCATATGCAGGGCTGTTCCCCTGACCTCACTGCCATTTTCGTCTGTCAGTGTCATGTTTTCCTTCTGGTCTTTTTCTGCTAAATCCTTTACATTTCCATTTCCTTGCAGTACTTTTGGATGAAATACATGTCTTCTGGTTTTGCAATAGAAGTTGGTTAAATCTCTAAAGACAGGGTATGTTGGCAACCCATGTTTACTTAAAGTTAGTAGGAAAATATTGCCTGTGTTGCTTGGAATTAGAAAAATAAGTTATTCTACATAAGGATTAATGTGACCAGGTGTCTTGTAACCTTTCCAAGAGAGATTGAAATCTCAGCATATTAAATGAGATTTTTCAGAGAAATGCAATTTCCTAACTGATCTATTTCAGTAAAGATCAAGGAATGATTCAAAAGTCACTCACACCAGGTGCAGCCTTAAAAATAATTCAGATTGGTTTACCAAATCATCAGTATACTCAATCCTGTTGACCTTTAAAATGTCTATAGACATTAAATTTGAGTACCTGTAAAGGTGAAGTCTAAATAAAAAATATAAATTGGTCCTACACATATTCCATCATACAGGAGTTGTGACTCTTACTTAAACCCTGACTCATTAGTTTTTCTTGTTTTCAGCTCTTTGACTGATTAATTATTTAGTTTTCAGCTTTTGCAAATGCCTGATTATCTAGTGAAAAATAATGAAGGAAATCTGGACTGAATCATCCTTTAGAGGGGAGTTTCGAGTTAACCTTCTCTTGAACAGCCATGCAATGAAATGAGGCAAAGCTGAACCATAACTAAATTGTCAATCAGAAGAAATCTCTGAAGATACTTTAATAACTAGTAAGACTTTGAGAATGGATGATTCTCAGAATTGAAATCTGTTAACTGCACAATAGCAAACAAGAAGTTTTTCAACTTAGACTGAAAATAAGTTTCTTTTTTTCAGCTAGTATACATAAGCTGGAAAAGCACCCATTTCTTGGTATTTTGGTGTTGCTTGAATTTTTCACATTAAAATCAAAATGTCTAAGTTACACCTTTCATCTATGTATGTTAAATAATGAATATATGAGCTCCTAGTTTTTATCCTGTTTCCACGTCATGTTTTATTGCATAAATTGCATTCACCACGTTATTTGTCATTAGACTGACCTTGAACTGCATAATAGAGCTGAAATTTATATTTTAAATCCCATTATTAGATTTTCTCAATTTTCTCTGATCACTAGAATCTGAAACTTTCCATTTTTCATTTAATTTTCATTAATGCAAATAAGAAACTGTTTTCTCAAAGTAAAGTAAAAAATGTTTTCCATGCCACAGAAATACACATTCTGTTTGGAGTTAGTTTGTCTGGTGGCAAAGGGGAAATACATTTGGGCATAGAATGTATTTCCCCTTTTAGAATGTATTTCACTTTTAGAACTTGCCCATAGAATTTGGGCAAGTTCTAAAAGTGAAAAGTACCTTAAAGATTAGCCACAGCACTGTGTAAGAAACATCATGACTCTCAGAGTTTAAGGATGCAGTTCTGTGCCAGTAATTTTCCACTTTGCATTTGTATAGTGCACCATTTCCTGTGTTAAATGGTATTAAAGGAAAATTCTATCAAAGCTTGTATATTCTTCTCTAGCCTGTCCAAAGTGAGAGTATGTGGCTTCAGGGGCACGAGTACAAGTAAAAAGTGGGAAGTCTTTAGAGAATTTATTTAAAGAATAGTTACTGTCTTTGATAAAGACATAGTTCATGTCACCATATGATAACTTAAAATACTGATATAATGTATTTTTGTCTGCTGAGACAAAATTATTTTTCTGTATCTTTTTGTTCTAGATTAGTTTTTTCTCACAGATAGTTTAATTTTAGTTAATTTTTACTCACAGCCAGTTACTCTTGTGATAGTCTATATAACTGTCAGTTTTTTGAATGGTGAACTGGGTAGTCCTTATATGTCTATTCTGGCAGCTAAAGAGTCTTATCTCACCTCTTTACATGTACTGATATTCTGTCACCTGTGTAATTGATAGTAATGTGTTTTCCTGAAAATTAGAGAAAATTTTAGTACCTACATCATCATTTCAAGATTTTTAGTCTTGAGTTATCTGTAAATGTATCCACGACTGAAATACATACAAGAGAGTTTTGTGGGATTTTAAAAATAAACGTATAAAGGTAAGTATTTGGACATTAGTATCTAGAAATTCTAGGTGACAGTCATCCTACTGTAGTTGTCTGCAATTTAGGTATTTAGACAAATAATCTTGCTTTTCTCCATAATGAATAAGTGGATTTTAAAAAAATAGTTCAGCTAGACTTTTTCTGACACTTTTTACTTTGGAATAAACTGCTCTTTGGAAGTGCATATGTTCCAATAAGTGTGGAGTTTATTTGCTGACTTTTTGACTAACTGTTATTATCTTTTGTTTGGTAAGTGATGCAGCCTGTGTATTACCATTGCTTTTCTCCACTGCACTGTTTTCTGTCACATAATGTTCTTCAGCATATCATGCATCTTTACAATTTTTAATTTGGTAGGATACTTTGGAAAAGAATAGTCTGAAAAGGTTTCATTTTGACAGTAATTACACTGTTCAATCAAGCAAGATTTTTCTTATATGATTTATTAATGGAGATGTTAAATTCCAATCATTTCTTCAAAATTATTTGAAGTGATCACCCTGAAAGACTTTAATGAATGCACAGTAAATATGAAATAGCTGTACACATTTATTCTAGGTAAGTTTTTTTGATATCATTAGTTATTCATTAAAATTCACCTGAACTTTGAATCTTTCACACAGTGTTGAATTTCTTTTACAATTTCAAGAAAAGCTCAGGCAAATTAAAAGCAAGTAAATATGACACCCATTTATATGTGCCTCCTACCTTTGTTTCTCCATAATGATAACTTTGTGTACGATTGCCAAATAATTAGGGTGTTGTAGAAAACATGCTAAAAGTGTTAACAGTCCTAAGGATTTTTAGAAAAAAAAATATTACCCACAGGTTGTAATTGAACTGGAGAAACTGTACTCATCTGATGCAAATGGACTCAGACTCTGTGCATCTCAGAAAGACAGATTATATCAGGGCACAGTGCTCAGGGATGTGTTGAATGAGGCTTTGGCCATAAGGAAAAGCCTTTAAGGATCCCACAATAAAAATTTATTTTAGGTGAGTGCCTCTTGCCTTGGGAGTATAAGGTCCATTCTTAACCGGTAACCTACCTGTAAAGGTTTTAGAAAGACCTTTCTAAGTCTTTTCCATCCTATTCTCCATACATGGGTATTCCTGCTGACAGTGAGCTCAACACCACAGAATATATAGCTCCTTGGTCATAATCCTTTATAGGTATTTTGTTGGCTCCTCCCAAAGCTGCCAAAGCATGGGCTGAGCACAAAAGCGGCCCCATATGGCAGAATGAGAGAGTCACAACTCCCTGAGTGCCCTGCAACTTCATTCACAAGGTGAATAGTAAGAATTAATTGTTCAATGGAATAATTTGTTGGGTTTTTTTTTCTGGTATAAAGCAGGATGAAGCACTGTTTCTCAACAGCTGAAAAACATGAGAGCTGGCACATATGTGTGTGCATCAGCAATGACTTTCTTGGAGTAATCCCAAAATTTTGTGATTGCTTTTTTGGTTTTGGTTTTTGTGTTTGTTTTGCTTCTGAAAATCTTTATTTCTATATCCAGGAGAGGTTACTTCAGCATTATTTTGTGTTCAGATACAGCATGATTTCTATAAAAAGTTCAGTATTATCTGGATCCTGTAACAAATCTGTATTTATCCTTGATATTTTCTATGGATAGTATATATATTTTTATTCAAGTTAACAACCAAATTTCACATCTTTGGGAAAAAAAATCAGAGAGATTGTTCTCTGATAGATATTTGACATAGTCTTGGAGAATCAGGTTCAGTAAACTGGGTAACACAAAACAAAAGAAAGGTGGCTGGGGAGTGCAGGTTGCTAAGAATGGTAATTTTTCTTTTTGTAGACAAAAACCAGAATATCAGTAAGGAAGATATATATTTTAGTTTATGAGAGGAAGAAAAGAAAGTTATATCTCAAAGCATGCTCAAAGTGAACTGAAAGCAGGAAAAGTATCCTAATTAGTATAGTATTACTGGAAAACAGAAGAGTTGTACTTTGAATCTGGAGTGTGCAAACGAAGGCAATGACTTGATTGAATTGCTCATTTAGGATCAGGGAAAACTGCAGTCATTGCATTGCTTTGTTCTGTGCTGTGTGCAATGCTGGGCTTTGGCTATTTCTCTGTGCTTGTTCTAAATAGAATAATAGAACTTGTTAAACTCTTCAGTGTAAAACAAGCTAGCTGTTCATCTTTCAGGATAATTAGGATTTGCTGCATGTTGCAAATAATGGTGATTCCAACAGGTTAACTATTCTCTGTCTGGAAATATCCCAGGTTGAGGAAGATCAGCCTGTTCTGAAAAACGATGTCTATTTTCCTGAACCATGTTGGTATTGTGTACCATAACAAAAAATACCATTACACTTATTCTAACATAACAATGATACAGATGTTCCTGAAACCATAGAAAAAACCGTATTTGTGTGTCCTTGTGTAAGTCTGTGTGTGCACTTCTGTGTTTGATGTTGTAAAAATATTGGATAGATTTTTATGGATTGCTAAAGCAAGGAACTGTATTTAAATCTGGATCAGTAAATTCTTGCAGAGACCATGTACTGATTCTGAAGAAATAATGCAAGAGGCAAAATAGACTACTACTGATAGTACAACATCAAATGGCCAGAAATAACACATGTGAAAAATACTTCTGTAATGTAAGTACAGTATGCTGTTTACTGCTTGAAAGTATCTGAGGATGCTGCCTAAGATTACAACCCATAATTTCTCATCATTATTTTCTCAGAATAAATTCAGGATTAAAGGCTCAATCCCACTCTGGTTTAAGCCAAAAGTGAAAGAACAACATAGCTGGAAATAAAACCCTCTCTTAATAGGTCATATATAGGATATGGAAATGTACTTCAAAGATATGTAACAGGGCAAAAATGCCCCTGAAACTCCATACAGCATATCCTATGCTCTTCCAAAAGCTCCAGTAGCCTGGTTTCTAAAATATTTGTTACAATCCAGATTTGATTTACTAGATCAAATTACTAGATTCAGTAAAAAACACTGGATAGGTCAAAACAGAGAAAAGAATAACAGCAATAATAATAAAACCTCCTAGGGCTTTATGTTTAGATCAGAGGGTTTAAATATTAACTTACATATAAAGCAATATTTGAAGGAGAACAGTAATAAGAATATGCTGGAAAGAAGTAATAAGCAAATTAATGAAAGAACCTTTTGACTGATTAACAATTACTCAGCTAGAAGAAACAACTTTCAACTGGCAAATAAAGGTAACGTGACTAATAACAGAAAAGAAAATGATCACATTTTTTATCAGCCTAAAGGCAATGTAAATGTAAGAGTGCACTGGTTGCTGTGACAATGTTGTACACTGTTTATCTTGGCTTGCAGTAAGAAGCCAGGCACAGAGGAATTTTATGCCCAAACTCTGCAGTGAAATGGAAAAAGAAGAACAGTAGCTTTGAGGTTTATACAATGTTCCTTTTACTAATCAAGCTCCTTATTCAGTGTTTGAAGAATAGAAATATTTCATTGAACCTCTTCCAATGCCAGTAGGCAGATGGTAAATCTAGAGGTGTAAATGAGGAAAAGGACATGACAATTATCTCTTGTGATACACATCTGGCCACAACATTGTTGCATAAACTCTCCCAAAGTCTAAAATCATCCATCATGAAATTAAAGAAAAAAATAATATAGGCAAAGGAAATGGAATATAAATGCCTGACTGAGAATGACATTTAGTTGTGTGTGTGTGCAGTTCTTTCACTGAAAAAGCATTGTTTTCCTCCCTGCTTCAGGGTAGACAGTGGTGACTGCCATTTTGAGATTCAGGTGCAAACCCCTACAGGTGAGTAAAATCTGTTTTGGTAGTTTTATTCTTTCACTATCTCTTTCTTGAATAGAAACCCCTCCTTGAGGCCTGTGCAAGATTGGTTGTTTGGAACATGGAAATTTTACCTTATTTCAAAAGGAATTTAATTTCAACAAAGATTGAATTTTTCAGTAAAGATATGTCATAGGCAGAGGAGCAGGTACCAAATATTCTATTATAATGAAAAAATTAAAGGAGAGCTTGAGTTCTTGCTTTAATATAGCTCTGTGTGGGCTGGTGGCTGAAATTCAGCTTTCCTATTCTTAATTTAAATTATTGCATATTTTAAGGTTGACTCAAATGTCTTTAATATATTTTTGAGCTGCTTCCTCTCTGCTGTCTTGATGGTCTTGAAGCTTACCTAAAATGTTCATAGAGTTAAAGATCTATGCTTTGTTCTGAACACATACATGACAATTGGTATAGCTGAGACAAAAACATCAATAAATAATTTATTTCTTTACTAACATGGGTTTTCTCTAGAGTAATTTCCAGATTACTATCTCAAAACTTTCCAGACTGAATTTTTTTTCTTTAAACACAGCTGTCATTGAAGCAAACACTTTAAATATACAATATTAAATGACCTTTGGACTCAGTCTTCTCCATTCATCTGGACTTATTTATCCAGTTTTTTGAAAAGTCCAGATGTTGGTAGTGAGGAGCACTACTAATTTGTTGCATTCATGAGCTATAGGGATGAATGAAAATAGGTCCAATTTCCTCATTAACAGAACTTACTTCTCTCACTGTTTGCAAACCACAGAGTAACCCAACCTTTTAAAAAAAGCCCTTATCACTCACCATATATACACTATTTCTGCATTCAGATACCAGCATAGGAGCTCAGTTTCCTCTTCCATTTATTTTTTACAACAATAAGTAACTCAACAGACCTGTGAAAGTGATTTGACTCAGTCAATGCCGTTTTCCAAATGGCAGAACCATTTAATCTTCACAAACATCTGTCAGACTGCGTTGTATGTCACCCTAACAGGGGTAATTGCAGTTCCCAGCCTGTGTGTATATACTCCCTCGGTGACTCACAAATACATGAGTTTCCACCTCTTCTACACATCAAATTTACTGCAAAAGTTTAGGCCATTGGTGCAGCACATTTTCAGGATGTCCAACACATCCAGGAAATCTAAAATGTCCTTTGCCCTCTTTACATCTGACTTCTGTCTGCTGCAGCCATCCTACAAGCATACAATGAGGAGATGTCATGCATATTGCACACTGGGTGCTTCATCCATGATCAGGCACGGGCACCACAAATTACAGTGCAGAGTTTTCAAATTCCACCTGGAAAATATTTTTCATCAGGAAAAAAGAAGCCCAGAAAAACCAACATGTCTGGCATCCTCAGCTATATCAGGAATTGCCCTTTTCTATGCTGAAAATAGGGACAGAATGTGTCACATTTCACTGTGCATAGCTTCCAGTGTGGGACAGTACTTAGTGGGCATAAATAAGCCTTACTGACATCTGTGTTTGAGTCCAAGGAAGCTTGAATTATTCAGCATGTGTGGGGTAATTAGTGTCATGCATGTGAGTTAAGCATGGCACAGACTGAGGGACAATCCCCAGCCACCAGCTGAAGCTGTTGTGAATTAGTAATGCTGATTCATGAGTTTTGTAGTGGGTGTGTGGTTGGCTAGTTAGAGAAGATTCATAATTACCTATATATGGCTCCCGTAGAACTGAATACAGCATGGGACATAAAATTGTTCTTTGACACCTTTCTGGGGAATATTTTCATATATCTTCTATGCAATAAGAATTAGTTTACCTAAATTAGTAACTTTATCCTGTGGTTTTTGTTTTTCCTGGTTCCTAACCTTATGAGCACTGCAAATACTGTGAAAGTAGAATTTCATGGCTGTTAATACCTTCATATTATGAGGTCTACCTAACAAACCACATTTTAATATGTAAAAACAATGCCCCTGCTGTGGTTTAGGAATGGTATTTTCCAATTTAGTGCTCCCACTTGAAACTATTCCAGACCATGTGCCACTTGCTCAATCCTCCTCTACCTCCCCTGCAGAGGGTTGGAGAGGAGAAATGGAGGCACAAAAGGTTAAGATTATGGGATGAGATAAGAACAATTTACAGTAAACAGCAACCTGATATAAGAAAATTAACAGTAACAGCAATAGTACTATTGGCAGGGGATGCAAAAAAAGAAACATTATTGCTTACCCTGTGGAAAACCTCTGACAATACCCTCCACAACCCTACCCTGACTAGGAAGGGAGCCCTTCCCCCTGTCCCCAGAAAATGATGTGAGGTGGTATAGAATAACCTCTGAGACTTGACATGATCTCTCCTGTTTACTGCAAAAATTAACCCTATCCTGTTTGGAAAAATTAAAGCCTCATATTTATTATCATTTCAATGTATGTACTAAGCATAAAACACTCAGCTGTGTCAGAAGTAATTTTTATCTCTAATGAGATAAGTGATTATTTTACAACCAGTTACTGCAACCCTGTAGTTATACAGTAGGCTGCCTGACTCTAACCCATAGCTACTGTTTGAATGTCTATACTTTCTTGCTCTATTAAAACAAGTTGGAAATGATCCAGATGTTTTTCAGTAAGGCTGTCTTGATAAGTCTCTAGGAAGTCATGGAGGCTTGACTTCTTCATAAAGGACAAGACAGAGTTGAGTAAGGAAGGTCAAATATCCTAAAGTGACTGATATTTGAATTCCAGAACAGCCACTGCACAGCTGCAATACAGGCCTGAGTCAAGAGGAGCTCCTGCGACAAAGTGCCAAATTTCCAGACAAAGCTTTTCTCATCTTTTTCTACCAGCCTGGAGGTTTACACATCTGTGTGATCTGAGAGTGCAGCACTGTGCCACATCAGAGCTGTCCCTGGAAGCAGGGAGTCAATGCCCCAGTGGAGGCACAGAAGGAGAGGCTGTAGAGCCCGAGGGTTGGACAGAGACAGTAAATCTCTCTGAGATCTCCTGCTCAGCAAACAACTTCCTGCAGTATCTTCTGGTTTCTTGTCATGGTTCACTGACTTTGGGAGCACCATGTTAGTAGCACGTGCCTTTCCCCTGCTCTATGTTCCAAAAAGAGTATGTTTTTAAACCTTGTATATCTGAAATGGAATGTCCAATATAGTGAGGTTTAAGCCAATCCTTGTAGACAGTATTCTCCTTGGACATCCTCTAACATTGCTGGAGACACAGGAAATTGCTGCTGTCATGGTCAGAGTTAACAGGAGAAAAACACATTGCAGCCTGTGGTGTCTTATGAACACCTGTGGGCCAACGGTTTAATGTTATCTAACACTTATGGAAATTCAGTTTATTTTCATAAAGGCAGTGTGGAGTTTATGTGGAGCTATCACTTTAAAAAAAGTTTATTGTGACTCTGGATTTTTGTCATACTGGTTTTAAGTATTTTCCTACTGTGTATTAAGATAAAAAAAGGCTTTAATAAGATAAAATAAATCAATAGGAAAGCACTCAGCTAAGTATGTTTTTCAGGCTTTCATCTTGTTGTTGGTGGAAAAACAAATTGGAGAAAGCATCTTTAAATTATATCAGTGTGATTGATTTCCAGGAAAGGTATCCACTGGCCAGGGTTCTATAATTTACTGTGTAAGACAATGCATATAATTGTCTTCCATGAAAATGTGGGAATTATGTAGTTATGTGGTCATTTTAAGATTAAGAATCAAAAGGAAAATGTGACTGACAGTGCAGTTTTGTTTCCATCACTTTTCTACTCTTTGTTGATGGCTTGTCCTGACTTTTGAATCATAAAACCTGACTCCCAGCATTCTTAATGTGTGAGGAAAATATGACAGTATAGTCCCTGTAAAGCTAAGATGGCACATTCATGTAGATGAGGATTCACTCTGATTAAAATAAAATGAATACATGTATCTGATGAAATGTACACCCTCCCACAGAATGATGCAATGGCCTGACTTGGAAGGGACCTTAAAAATCAACCAATTTTAACCACTATGCCATGAACAGGGATGCCACCCACTGGACGAAGTTGCTCAAAGCCCCATCCAACCTGGTCTTGAACACTGCCAGGGATGGGGCATCCACAATTCTTCTGGGCAACCTGTTCCAGTCCCTCACTACACGAAAGAATTTCTTCTTAACACCTAATCTAAATTTCTCTTTTAGTTTGAAAGTGATCCCCTTTGACTTATTACTATCTGCTTGTGTAAAATATTTCTCTTCCTCTTTTTTATAAGACCTCCTTAGGCACTGGAAGGCTGCAATGAGGTATCCCTGTAGCATTCTTTTCTCTAGGCTGAACATCTCCAGTTCTGTCAGCTTATCTTTGTAGGAGAGATGCTCCAGCCCTCTGATCATGTCTGGGACCCTCCTCTGGACCTGCTTCAATGGGCCCACATCTTTCTTGTGCTGAGGAGTTCAGAGCTGGATACAGTTACTCCAGGTGGAGCTTCATGAGGGTGGAGCTGAGGGGTAGAATCACCTCCCCTGACCTGCTGGCTACTCACTCCTCTTTTGAGGCAGCCCAGGATTCAGTTAGCTTCCTTGGCTGCAAACACACATCTAACTTTTTATCCACGAGAACCTCCAATCCCTTCTCCTCAAGGCTGCTTGACATGTGTTCTTCTCCCAGTCAATATTAGTGTCTGGGATTGTCCTGTCCAAGGTGCAGCTTCTTGGCCTTGTACATTTTCACCTTCTTGAGGTTTGTGTAGGCTTACTTCTCAAGTTTTTCCAGGTCCCCCAGGTGACATCCCATCCTTCAGATGTGTCAGCTGTACTGTTCAGCTCCATGTCATCTGCCAACTTGATGAGTGTGTACTTGATTTCACTGTCCATGATGAAGATATTGAAGAGCACCAGTCCCAAGATGGATTTCTCACCAGCCTCCAGCTGGCCATTGACCACAACTCTCTGGCAGTGCCCATTTTGAAAATTTCTTGTTCACTGAGCAGTCCACCCCTCAAATCCTTATCTCTCTAACTGGAGATAAGGATGTTGTGTGGGACTCTGTTGAAGCTCTTACAAGATATTTGTATCATTATAGGGCAAACACACACAAAAAAGGGCTTTTTGTTTGTTTCGTTGTAGTGAATTTGTTTTGGTTTGTTTTGCTTTTTTTTTCTCCCCCACAACTGAATTTTCCTTGTTTGACAGCGATTGAGTTTTGCTGTTTTCCAAGACCAACTGAATAATCACCAGGGAGCAATCTGACAAATTCAAATAGAATACATTCAGTGTCAACATTCAAGTGTTGCCTTAAACAGGAGAAATTGGACATTAGGTTTGGAAGGAAGGACAGAGTGATAAAGCATGATGATAATTTTCCACTGTGCATGAAAACCAGCCACATGGCAGCTTTTAATGGAAATCTAATGATGTTAAACTAAAAGAGAGCTTAAAAAAGTTCTTCATTCTTTCAGCAGCTGAGTATTAGGACAGAAGATGTTGAAATTCAGGAAAAACCTCTGTTTAAAACAGATGAGAGGACAAATTGTGGTTATTGCATCAATTCACAGCTTGTGTTTACAACTATCAATACCATAATATTACAACTGTCCTCTATAATATAGGGCAGGTATGGTGCCATTCCTTCACTTTGAAAAGCCCACTTTCCATGACAGTAGAGAAACTAAATGGCAAAGAGCAACCTGAGTTGACAATGTAAGCAAGTGTTAATGTCGGCAATGATATCTCACCGGTACGCCACAGACTCTTGTCAAATGTGTGTGGAGAAACCCCACAGAAGAGGCCTGATTAACCAGTCCAGCTCTTGGCAGCTTGTGCCACTGGTCAATGTCTCCTCCTGTTTCCCTTAATCAGGCAGTTTCCCTGCAACATCTAACAGAGCTATATCTGAGACTCTCACAAACAGTCTTCTTCCTCTCAAGTTATACACAGCAGCAAATGTTAGAATACCAAACTACTTTGTATTTAGTAGCTCAAAATGGCAAAACCAGAGCAAACCTTTCAAAGAATGTTTCAGTTTTGTAACAAAAATAATAATTGAAGTTTTTATTTCCTTTTGCCTCCTGCAAAGAACGTGGATGTTTCAATGCTTGCACTTGAATAAATCCTGAAATATGCTCCCTGCATATGCCACATCATGTACTATGCCAAGTGCAGTAAAATATTATAACTCGTTTGTCACCCATTATAGGGTGAGTTGGTTGTTACAGCAAACCATTATAGGCTTCTCAACATATGTTCAAGAGCACCGTAAACAGGGCAGAGTGGGATCTGAATACCATTCCTCTTGAGATTCTTTCAGTCTGCATTGCCAGTTAAAAACAATCTTACAGTAGGTGCCAATGAAAGGTGCAAGACCTTTGTAATGGTCAAGTTGTATAAAACATCTTTGTGTAAAAGAGAAGCTGGGCTGAGATCAACATCAGTGACACTTAAAATATCAAGGAAAATAAAGGCAGACTGTGGAGATGGTATGAGAACTGCCACTGTGGCTTCAGTGATGTGATGTCATCTTTAGATTATGAGTGTAACTCAAAACTTGAGCCTTTTTCCACGCCTTTCTGTGCAGGGCTTTCTGTCACCTGCCACTGAATGTGACGTTATGGTTTAGAAATCCCATTTGAATTGCTGACAAGTTAGCCAAAACATAGCCAACTGCCCAGCCTCACAGACACTAGTTGCATCTGCAGTTCAAGTTGTACAGCAAGTATGATCTAGTAAGACTTCTCAATGAATCACCAACCCCATAACAAGCTGCTATCCATGTAAATTGTTTATAGCAATAAACAGAATTCAGCAGAGGAATCCATTTCTACTCCTTGTGCTGACTGTGTACTTAGTCAGCATCTATTATGAAGTCTGGCTGTGCTTTGGGGAATAGTCCTGGTGAGGTTGATTGCTGCTGTATCCCTGGATGACTTCAGATAAATCATACAGCTCCATCTGTGCCTCAGTGAAATAGTACTCTGGAAAGCTTACATTTCTTGTATGTGCTTGAATACCTGTGATCATCTGAGCCACAAGAAATGATATTTAAAGTCCCCTGAAGCAATAACTGAATGTTGCAAGAATAAACTGCTCTCAGCAGAATAGCTCTCAGCATGTCTATACCATCAGTTAAGTACATGTTCTTGAGACAGATTTCCTCACAACTGCACATTATAAATCCCCAACTTCCACTTATTATTGCTCATCCGAGGCAAGGCTTGGTGTTTTCTGCACACAGGGGCCATAATTATAGGTGTAGGTTTCCACTGCAGTGTCCTGGATAGACTGAGGTGTGCAGGGCAATCTGTTACAGCTCAGCTTTCCCAAGTCAAGCACAGATGCTTTGGTTCAAGGTTCCAGCCAGCAGAGTAGACTGAACACACTCCCATGTTCTCCTCTGTCAAGTGGAGACGAAGTCCAAAGTGTCCAGCAACCTGAGCCCAGCTGCTGCAAACTTGGTGCTAGCAAGAGGAAAATGGAAGATATTTGGAAAATGGCCGGAATATGTTTAAGTGGGGGAAAAAAAGAAATTTCAACATTGTTAATCTTCTATATTTCAGTCTGGTGCAAAAGTGCAGTTGTGCTCAGTTTTAAGGCTTCATCACATACCTCATTCCAAAGTTTGAGATTCTGGGACATGTTTTAAATGCCGAGTATTTATTACTGCTTTTCCATGTATTATCTGCAACTGTTTAAAAGGTACAACTAAGAAAATAAGTTGTTAGGCTGTGACCCAGAATTTTGAAGTAGCAGTCAGCAGATAAGTGCCACCTCCCTGAATGTTCCCACTCCTGTGGAGATTTAAACAGAGAAAGAGATCTGACTTGAAGAAAAAAAAGTTTAAAAATCCATGGGATTATTTCCATCTTTATAAACTCCTTGGTCTGGTTCACAGCAAAGCCTCTCAGGCAGCTGTGCCAATACTGCTGAGGAGATAATGTGTTGTGACAGGAGTCCCTGGTGCTGAAGGCTTTGTTTTATAAAATTGGTCTCAAGCCTGTCTACAATTTGAGCAAAGATGAACTCTAAAAACTTCTGGTCTCTTAAATGATCACTGAGTGAAGTCCCACTTCATAGGGAGCAGGGTATCAAAAGGAGGGACTGTGAGTGATGTATTTGTTTTACTTGTAACTCCTGTTTGATTAGCTGCTATCTGGTTGATTATCTGTGAAGTTCTGGTCAATTAGTGATCAATTTTACATTTGTAACTGATTCCTATCAATGCCTAGTCCTGTTTCCAGCTTCACTTAACAGTAGTAAGGTGCAATTTTCCTATCTATTTAGAATGTTTAGTTGCTATTGCATAAGATGTTCTTATAATTTAATTTCACGATATCAAAAGTTTATAATTACATCCGATTTCGACTTGTGGTGTCCATTTTGAGTTAGAATGGTAATTTTTAAATTGAATATTGACAGCTCATGTTTAAAAGTGAAGAGAAAATAGAATAAAACATATAAATACAAATTAAACAGATTTCACGCACCCTCAGCAAGTTCGCTGGTGACACCAAGCTGCGTGGTGCAGTTAACACACTGGAGGGAAGGGATATCATCTTCAGGGACTTTGACAGGCTCAAGTGGCCCCACATGAACCTCATAAAGTTCAACAAGCCAAGAGGAAGGTCCTGCACTTGTGCTAGGACAATCCCATGCACAAATACAGGCTGGATGTACAAGGATTTAGAACAGCCCTGAGGAAGAGGGCTTGGGAGAATTTACGGATGAAAATCTCTGAGTGACACCCAGAAAGCCAAAAATGTCCTGGGCTGGATCAAAAGCAGCGTGGCCAGCAGGGTGAGGGAGTGGATTCTCCCTCTGAAACCCCACCACAAATACTGCGTGCAGCCTGGGGTTCTCTAGCACAGGAAGGACATAGGCTTGTTAGAGTGAGTTCACAGGAGAGACACCAAGATAATCAGAGGGCTGGATCAACTCTCCTACGGAGACAGGCTGAAAAAGCTGGGAATGCTCAGCCTGAAGAAGAAAAGGCTCTAGGGAGACCTTTTAGCAACCTTTCAGCAATTAAAGGAGGCCTGAAAGACAGCTGGAGAGAGACATTCGAGAATGATATGCAGTGATAGGGGAAGCAGAACTAACTTTAATCTGAGAGTACATTTAAATTAGTTTTAGGAAGAAAATCCCGCACTGTGGGAGTGGGGAGGGATTGAAACAAGTTGCCAAAAGAAGTTGTGGATATCTCATCCCTGGAATTGTTCAAGGCCAAGTTAGATGGGGATTTCAACCCCTTGATCTAGTGTGTGGAATCCCTGCCCATGGCAGAGGGGTCCTTTTAAACCAAAATCATTCTATCTTTCTATGTTTCTAAGAAAGTAAAAGACAGTGGATGCTGATCTTCAGGCTTGATTACTGCTGAAGCCTTTGTGGTTTTTTCCTGTCAGGTGTCATCTGATTGATACCTGAATGTAGTTCAGTTTAGCTAAGAGTAAACAGTCTAGAGAGCTCACCCTCCACCCTTCAGGGCTACAGCACAAGAAGCGTTGCTGATGTGCCACAGAGAGCTTATTCTGCCACTGATGGATGCTGGGTTTTGTCCTCAGCCACTGGTCTGAAGAGCTGAAGAGCAAGTGGTTGCTTTTGCAGAAGCAGCTGCCAAAAATCAGCCCACAGACAGAAGTTCTAACGTGTGTTGAATCTCTTTTTTCGGTCAGTTGTGCTTTGTGTTTGAACTGTCTCATCTGATGCTTTAATCCCACCTTGCTCCACTTTTTCAAAGACAGGAGAAGTGAGCTGTCTTTCTCTTTCTCCTTCCTTCTTTCCTTGTTTCTTTCTCTTTCACCTTTTTCCTAAATCACAGAGCTTCAGGAGAGGTTCTTCCGGCACTTCACTGTGTGAAACTTTAACTGTGGTTGGTAGTGGAGACTTTTGTAAAAAAGGAGCAGAGCTAAAAGCTTTTATTTTCATTCAGGGCTCCAAAGAGAGTGTGCAAAGTATTTTAAAGGGGCCTCAGAACAGATGAATTTCTAGGTCAGACTCTCAGGTGCCTTGCATCATCTGTGTGTGCATGTACACCAAAAGGCCTCACAAGCACTTGTATCCTTACATTGCAGGGCAATAGTTGGCCATCTGTTGAACCAGAAAGCTGAGGGCTTTTATTATATCTGTGATATAATAATATATACTATTCCAATACATATAATAAATAACATAACAATTCTTATATAATAATACAGCAACTTAGGCACTTGGGCAGTACCCTTGCATTTCTGCACTGCATAGCCTGTGTGTTACTGAACAAGGAAACCATTCAGGAACAGAAAAGGTAATACTTGGTCTGATCAATACAGTTTTTATTCTCCCTGCACATTCTTATTTCATTCCTTAGATATAATTTTTGCTATGAACTACTTGGAGAATGAGAACTGTCATGTATGCATTTTCTCATATTTTCTGATTCAGACCTGTGTTACAAGTGGAGGCAATATTTAATACAGCAGTATGACATGATGGGTTGCTAGTGTATCCTTTGGGCATACCATATGGTGAAGTTTCCCTACAGCTTCCTAAATAATCTGCTTTTTATATAAATCATGCTGAAAATGCCTACCTGAACAGGAAACTGTTTACAGAAGAACAAGAAGGCAATAAGAGAAAACTGGGTGTGTATGTGTGTGTGTCTGCTTCTTCCTTAAGGAATATTCTTCTAGAAGTGTGTGTGGTTTTGGTTTATTTATTTTTAAAATTCCCAAATTAATTTTTTCAAGTGAAAAAATCAAGCTAAAAATTGCTGATGATATATAGCAGGCAGCAGAAGGGAAGGGAAAGTAAAAAGTGCACTAAGGAGATAATAAGTATAATAAGTATTTGGCTGCACATTTTGAGCCCAAGGCCTAAACTATTTGCATTAGTTCAGCTTGATTCTTGAGTTCAGCTTAATTAAGTTTGCATAAACAATAAACAGTTATATAGATCTTTTTTAGTTCTGCAGTGCTTTGCAGAAGATATGAAAATAATTTTTGATTGTTTGGTTATTTAACCAAATTGTCTTGCAACCGTTACCTGGTCTTATATAAAGTCATCTTTCAGTTATGAAGTTAGAAAGCTCCACAGTTAAGCTTCTGTAAATTACTAAATCAGACAAAGTGTATGCCTTGTAGTCTTCCCTTTAGTTCTTCCAATTGTTTCCTATTTTACTTTAATGATTTTAATGATTCTTCTTCTCAATATAACATTGAGACTATGTCAGAGGTTTTGTTCTGGCAAGCTTCCTGATTTTTTCTTATATTCAAATGGATCCTGATCCACTAACATCAATGCAGTTCAAGCATTTCTGCAATGAATTTTGGAATTCTCACAATTTTAAAATTTACACCTTATGCTGCTTTCTGATCTTCTGGGTCATGTTCCCACTATTCTTGGTAACAGTATTCCCATCCAAGTCCATCTGTGTCCTCATTGTTTTCAACCATGCTGTACACCTGGCTCTGAGCAGAGAGTGGGGCTAATCAGAGCATGAGTTGGGTTTGGGAGTGAGCTGTACGAAAATACTTCTTAGTCCTGACATCCTTTCAGGGCATTCATCTTAGTAAAGAAAGGTCCCAGTAACTCTTTCAGGCTGAAGGTTCTCTCCTTAGCAGAATCAGCTGCCTATTGCCTAAAAGCTCTTATTATTACTTGTCAAGATCCTAATTCTCACCTCATCCTACATGACAGGCCTTATTCTTCATTCTTCTATGCCCTTTTTTTTTGCCATATAAATGTACTATTAAGTCAGCCTATTTCCCCAGCTGAAAATGCTTATGGCATGAGGCTCTGATTTATGTCTGTGTCAGAGAGATTCTGAAAATCTTAGAATTTGGCCAGGCACAGGGGACTTACAGACCCACATTCTTTCTATCTTTTCCTTTCCTGTGGTGAGCAGAGTATTCTGTCTGGACAGGGAGTCTGTGTTATTCATTGTTATGGATGCTATTCAGAGGAGGAAAGACACACTAAGTAATGTATTTTTTACAGCCTTTGTGTTTGTTTTTCTACTTGATTTAGGCCTCAGATTTACTGATACGGCACCAACTCCTCTTTTCTTTGTATTTCTTGCTACAAGTTTTCCACACACAACATCATTAGGTCTTAAATTTCCTGATGTGTTTATTTCCACAGTAGGGTAACTTGCACTGACATTATGTCACTCTGATATTGATTCAAAATAACAGTGTCACAAATGTTATCGTTATTCTGGCATTGCAATATCATCTTTTAAACTTTCCAGGTATTTTAAAGTTGTTTTTCATTCAAAGAAAATTAAAACTCATAGGAATGTTTTTGAGCACATTTCCCTTCCCTATGTGTTCCATGTTAGTTGTTTTGGAGCATGGATCTGTCATGAATACACACAACCCAGAAACCCACACAAAAATGTTCTGGAGGGCCCACATCTGATGGGGTTTTCCTTTCTTTCTTCTTCATTGTTATAAAAAAGCCTTCTTTATTTACATATACATTAGCCAAAGTGTTCTCAATTAGGGTTTTAAGGTTTATATTACCATAAAATTCAGGATGTGCAGCTGAATTAAAGTACAGTGCAGATAACACAGGGAGGCAGAAGGTCCTGAGATGCCTTGCTTTATTAGCTTCTTTCATTACATTGGCTTTGTCTCCTGCTACTCCCCAATGCTATTAACATGAAATTTTAACTATGAGTTGCTTGTACAGACCAGAGCAATAACTTGTTGCAAATGTAAGAATATTTTACATAATCTTATCTGCCCTTCTTTCCAGCAAAAACATTTTATTCCTAGGAGTGTGGAATGTGCCAAACAACGTAGAACCATAACATTTTCAACTTCTTTTATGGATGTAGGCACTAAAGTTAAGGTGGCATGGCCTCAGGAAAAAGAAGTGAGCCCCAGACTTGCTTTCTTCAGCTGATGAGTCACACCTCCTTTGAGAGGGTCTGAAGAGCTACCAGAGGCACTGTGAAGCACTGAAAATTTCATTACAAATCTAAAGCAAAGAACACTTCATTCTCTGTTCCTCTGCACACTGTTAGCTTTCACAGGCAAGAGTTCTCTGTCAGCTTCCTGATTTGGTGATATAATTTTTTTTAACTTTGTCTGTGATATAAGTTCACCTATATTTTTACAAAAAATGTGAAGGGTTTGGCTAGAGTATGAGATAAGGAGATTTAGTCTCCTTATACACTAAGGGGAATTTAGTTACTTTGCATGTTTTTCCCCCAAACCCTAAGGTACAGATAAGGTCATGGTTGTTCCCAAGTCATTGCCTGATGAAAAACTGTACAATGCCAATATCTGCAGGATTAGAAAGCAGACTCCATAGGAAGTGTCTCACAAAGTGTCCCAAAGCATTCTTCCTATTGATCTGGAGTGTTCTTTTTCTGAGGATAGGGACACATTACTTCAAATGTCATAACTTCAATATGGAGGAGTTAGAATGATGTCTTCCAAGTTATCCTGTGTTCTGATGTAGTCAAGGAAGAGGTCAATGATCAGACCCTCTCTGTGACCCTATTCCTTCCTCCAAAACTTTTGACGAGATATTAATTTTCAAATAATTTGAAAATAATTGAAATTTTCTTCTCAACAAGTTCAATATTTATTGACAAGAATTAATGAAATGAAAATGAAGGAAACTTTATTGTATTATAGATGTTAAATGTAAGATGGACAAACATTAGGCCGTTTGTTTTCCAATCTGATGATGCTTTCCACCTGGAGTACTGAATCCAGCTCAGGAGTCTTCAGCACAAGAAAAACATGGGCCTGTTAGAAACAATCCAGACAAGGGTCACCAAGATGATTAGAGGGATTTCCTCTCATCTGAAGAAAGGCTGAGAGAATTTAATTTGTTCAGCCTGGAAAAGAATCATCTTAGGGCTGGCCTAACTGCAGCCTTCTGGTACCTGAAGGGAGCCTACAGGAAAGAGGAGAGGGACTTTTTACAAGAGCATGTAGTGACAGGAAAAAGAGGAATGGATTCAAGCTTAAAAAAAAAAAAAAAAAAAAAAAAAAAAAAAAAAAAAAAGTAAATTCAGATTAGATATTAGTAGGATGTTCTGGAGGTGAGGTTGGTGAGGCACTGGAGTAGATTGCCCAGAGATGTTATGGATGTCCCATTACTGGAAGTGTTCAGGACCAGGTTGGATGGGGTCCTGAGCAACCTGGTCTAGTAGGAGGTGTCCTTGCCCATGGATGATCTTAAAGGTTCCTTCCAATACAAATCATTCTATGATTCTAAAACTGTTCTATGAGATGTAGCATTTTGAGTGTTAAGTTTGGCAAATAATCTGAAACGCAGTCCAAACTGTTGCAGTGACCTTGCCAACTGATTGAAATGCATGCTCAGAGAAGCCCATTGGTTTCAAGCAATTGAATATTTATCAGCGTGGCAAGAAAGACAACTTACTTTTGCTTCTTTTGAACAAGGGAGGAGGAGGCAGGACTTGAGCTGGTCATAAATATGTGGTTACTTTCCCCTAATACAGAAATCAAAGAAGTCTATACTGCAGATGGGAAAGAATAAATCTAATTCTAATTAATAAAGAGCTCATTTGAATGCAACTGTTTTTTCTGAATTTAAATAGATCAAAATCTTCTCAAATGCCTTGAAGTATGATAATGTCACATTGTGCCAGACTGGAGGCTCTGGGAATTGAATTCAAGATCCTGATTGTCAGAATTAAGTACTGTAGAAACTCATGTATGAGCTGAAGTGGGGATGAGTTAAAGCAACCAAAAGGAAAAAATTGGTTTAATGTTTTCTGCTAGTTCTTTCTAAATTTTCAGTATTTAGGGTTATTCCATGTGTAATGAACCAGAGCAATGCACTAGATTATCTGAGCTGCTGAGGAAAGCCAGCTGTTGTGGCAGTGACCTAGGCTAACTATAACTTTTCCAGATCGGATATCTCACCCAAAGTACGGAAGGTGACAAAAATGTTTGGAGGAGGCAGCCTATCTCCACCAAAACACTTCAAATGAATTTTTGAAGGAAACAGTATCATAGGAAGCATAAGCTTAACCACTGAAATTGTTCAGAGCAAAGACATTGGAAAAAATACTTTACATGAAAGATGTAAAGATCAATTGTTCCTTTCAAAGCTCTCAGGCATCTAAGCTGTTGCTTAAAGAAGACTCAAAAATTACCTAGACCGACATTTCATCACTTATGCTTTATTTATTTAGACTGCTAAAATATTCACTGATACATCTCTTCTTCCATTTCCAACAACGCTTTAAAAAGTTAGGTTTTTTATAAATAAAATATGAGACTTATTTTTGATGCCTTAGTGTAGGTGCTGAGTACTGGATAAAGAGATCAAGCTGAAACCCATCTTGTTCTAGTGTAGCCTGTTATTCTTCAGCTAGAAATAGATTCTATTTATTATTAGGGCATGACCATATTATAAAGATATGTCATTATGTCTTGGTTTAGGGTAAATTTGGGAGGAAACCTCTGAAGGGGGTTCCGCTGGGAGGCAAACTCAAACAGCTCCTCCCCCCAGCCAGTCCAGGAAAAATTTCTTCAGAGAAAAAGTGGAAAAAACTATTAAACTATTTATTTAACAAACAGAATATCTACACTAAGAATGGATACTATGAAAATAT
>VZUI01053111.1:0-29266 GCA_013401135.1 Cettia cetti
AGAAAGAATGTAAACATTTCTATATTTACAAAACATTGTTCTTCTGTTTACCAGAAGAAAGCCTGGAAAAGAACCCTTTTTTAACATGAACACGTTCAGCTTGAAAACTCAGGACTACAGGTGCAGATGTCACAATTCACACCAGCACAATCAGAACCCAAACTATTTCCTAATTACAATTCATTATAAGCATTTTTGGCCTATCAGCTTTTGCCATACAATGCTGCTAATGCCTTAAAGGCAATCTTCTATTAAAATTCCTCACGTGGCTCTTGCTACAATGCACCTTTCATGGTTCTATTTCTCCAAAGTATCCAGGCTGTTTGCAGGGCCATCATTTGAAACTTTTTTCTAGTTCCATTTCCCTCCCAGCAATGTCTGTCCCATCCCATCCTTTCCCAGCCAGCACACCTCATCCCAGAGTCTGCCCTGTGAATTTTCAGCCAGGCTTTGAGAATCCCCTACAGATCCATTTCCCACAAGTAAGTGCTGGGCAGGATCAGGTGGGCTCCAAACACAGCCTTCCCCACAGATTTTAAGCCAAATTAGAGGCTGTGAGCTGACAGAGACTTGCAGGGTTCTGCAGCAAGGTCTGGGGGGGCACAGGGACAGCACTGCCCAGGGACCTGCTGAGGGCCAGCAGATGGGATGGGGATCCCCTCCCAGGCTGCAGGGTCACTGGAGATGTTCTCTCAGAACCTGGGGCACCTAAAGGGAGCCTGCCAGAAAGATTGAGAGAGGTGTTTTACAGGACAAGGGGAAATGCCTTCAAACTGACAGAGAGCAGCATTAGATGGGATTTTGGGAAGAAATTGTTCCCTGGGAGGGTGGCAGGCCCTGGCACAGGGTGCTCAGAGCAGCTGTGGCTGCCCCTGGATCCCTGGCAGCCCAAGGCCAGGCTGGACACTGGGGTTGGAGCAGCCTGGGACAGTGGGAAGTGTCCCTGCCATGGCAGAGGGTGGAATGGGATGATCTTTAAGGTCCCTTCAAACCCAGGCAATTCCATGATTCTGGGATTCTGTGATCTTAACCCCTCTGCAGGCCAGGTCCTCTGGGTCAGTCCTGCAATGCTGAAGTAATTTCACCTCAGCTGCATTTCCCAGGAGAAAGCTGGGATACCCTGGAGACTTGGGTGACCTGTGCCCCTCAGGACTCTGGGCTGCTGGGTTCTGGGCTGCTGGGTTCTGGGCTGCTGTGTTCTGGGCTGCTGGGTTCTGGGCTGATGGGATCTGAGCTGATGGGCTCTGGGCTGATGGGCTCTGGGCTGATGGGCTCTGGGCTGATGGGTTCTGGGCTGATGGGTTCCTCCTTCAGGTTCCTTTCCCCTGGGACAGGTTTTTTGTTTTGTCTCTCACTTGTCTTTCATGAACACATGCTCAAAAGCCAGAAACTCAACAACATCTGGAATTCTTCCTCCACAGAGTCACCAAAGATGAGGCAGAGGCCACCTCCTCGCCGAGACCTCACCATAGTAAGTGCCAGCAGGTGTGGGAGGGCACAGGGGGAGGGAGGGGAGCCCAGCCAGGAGCTCTGGTCACTGCTTGGGATCTTGTCCCCGTGCCTGGGCGTGGTGTCACACCTGCTGTACAAACACACCGATGGCTTTTCTGTTTTCCTGTCACAGCCCCGTGGTTTGAACCTGCCCAAGCCTCCTGTCCCCCCTCAAGTGGAAGAGGAATATTACACCATTGCTGACTTCCAGACCACCATCCCTGACGGCATCAGCTTCCAGGCAGGAATGAAAGTAGAGGTGAGGCTGCTGCCTTCCCTTCGCACATCTTTGCCTCAGGGCAGTGCTCCTGGCTCCCATTGCCCTGGGACATGTTCCAGGCTGCAGCTCCCCTTCCAGGCCAGGGAGATCTGCTCCCCATGGCGCTCTGGCTGCAAACCAGGCATGGTTTTGTGTCTGTTAACATTCCAGACCCTGAGAGTGAGATCAAAACCTGTAGGAGCTCAAGAGACTTTGGCCCCACACCGTTCTTGGTGGCCTCCTGTCCCCCAAGTGTGAGTGCTCTGCTTGAGCAAAAGGAAGATAAACCCACATCACAAATGGGGTTAGAGATGGGAGCTTTTCCTCTTAGTTAGGCCAGGTGTAAAGTTTAAAGCCCTTCCAAAATTCCTGGCACACCCTTTTTGCTGGCAGGACCCCTCCTGCAGATGGGATTTTGCTTTCTCAGCGTGCAGATGCGATTTACTCCTCTCCAAGTGGATTTTTCCTTCAGGGCTGCCCCGCTCAGCCCCTCCCCGGCCCCAGCCCGGCTCCTGGAGCTGCAGAGAGGCTGTGCAGTGCGGGATCCACACGGGATCGCTGCTGCTTGATTGCTCCAACAGTGCCACGCTGTGGCCAGCGCCAGCTCCGGGAGCTGCGGGAGGGACAGACACAGCTCAGCAGCTCTCCCTCAGCTCTCTTCCTTCCCTGGCAGTCAGCACCAGCTGCCCCTGCCCTTAGGATGCCACTCCTGGGGTTCCACAGCCATCATTGATGTGTCCCCCACCATCATTGCCAAGAGCCTTGAGTGCAGAGCGGCTGTCTGAGGTCTCCTTTCCCCCCTGGCAGGTCATTGAGAAGAACCTGAGTGGCTGGTGGTACATCCAGATCGAGGAGAAGGAGGGCTGGGCCCCGGCCACCTTCATTGATAAGTACAAGAAGACCAGCAGCGCCTCCAGGCCCAATTTCCTGGCTCCCCTTCCCAATGAGCTGGCCCAGCTGCGGCTGGGTGACACCGATGGCAGCGAGGAGGTGACGGGGCCCTGCCGACCTCTGCCAGAGGCTCCTCCCAACGGCATGGACTGCCCTGGGAGGTGGGGCAAGGACTGGAAGGGGAAGGAGGCTCCTGACAGCGGGGACCTGTCCTTTGCCGGGGGCTACGAGGAGATCTCGGACCGCGACGCGGAGGAGAAGCCCAGCCTTCCACCCAGGAAGGAGTCCATCATTAAATCAGAAGGAGAGTTGCTGGAGAGGCAGAGACCTCCCCCCAAGCCCCCGGGCATGATCCTGCCCATGATCCCACCCAAGCAGTCGGCAGCCCCCAAGGATGGCAAGAAGCTGGAGCTCAAGCCGGAGAAGGGCAAACTCTTCCAGCTGAAAAACGAGATGGGACTGGAATGTGGAC
Organism: Cettia cetti; assembly: GCA_013401135.1. Classification (NCBI taxonomy): domain Eukaryota; kingdom Metazoa; phylum Chordata; class Aves; order Passeriformes; family Sylviidae; genus Cettia; species Cettia cetti. Next base: position 3,114 of record VZUI01053111.1, read on the forward strand.
ACAAGGTGTCGGCCAAGGAGGTGAAGAAGCCAAACCTCCGGCCCATTGTCAAGCCAACCAAGCCAAAAGCTGAGCCTGTGGAGGACAAACCTGAGCCCATCACCCAGAACCCGTTCTTGAAGTCAAGACCTCAGATCAGGCCAAAACCCGCAGCGTCCCCGCGGGCTGAGCCGCCCCCAGGCGATGACAGGCTGGACATTTGCAGCCTGCGGAGCAAGCTGAGACCTGCCAAGGGCCCAGAGAAACCCTCGGAGCAGGAGCCCACAGCTGGGGAAAGCTCCTTCAGCAGTGCCGTGGTCCCTCCGGAGGCTTGCGGGAGGTTCCCGGGTGTGGAGAGCAAAGCCCTGCCCAAGGCGGACGGTGCCCCCCGAGAGGCGCTGCCCAAATCTGCCCTGGGCCCTGCAAGCCCCCCCTGTGGCAGGGACGCCCCTCCGCAGCGCCCTGTGGTGCCACCTCGCAGGCCACCCCCTCCCAAGAAGATGGGGGCTCCTGCCGCCGTCCCCGCCGAGCCCAGGGCACGGGAAGCGCCCGAGGCCAGGCCCTGTGCAGTGCCAGGGAGGCCCATGCTGGTCCCTCCCAAAGCCAAGCCCTTCCTCTCTGCCTCCGTGCAGGACGAAGCCAAAGCCAGGAGCAGCGTGAACCCAAAGGTCATCTCCAAGCCCGTGGAGAGAGGGGAGGCCAAGGAGAGGACCTCACTCCTGGCCTCCAGCCCGGACACCTCCAGGGAAGCTCTCTACGTGGCAGTGGCGGATTTTGAAGGCGACGAGGAGACCAACAGCTTCAGAGAAGGGACTTTGTTTGAAGTTCGTGAGAAGAACAGCAGCGGCTGGTGGTTCTGCAAGGTGCTGGCTGGGGGGCCGTGCTGGGAGGGCTGGATCCCTTCCAATTACCTGCGCAGGAAGCTGTAGCTGCTCCTCGGCCTGCACGCCCCAGGCTCCCTGGGCTCTCACCTGAGTATTTAATGAGCAGATTAATTTATGGTTTTCTGTAAGGCTGGCTTTAGAAGAAAAGATAATAATGGAGATCCCACGCCTCCCAGCTGGAGCCCCCTTGGCAGCAGCTGGAGGAAGCAGCTCGGCCTCCTCTCCTCACCCCTGTGCCCTCACCCTCCTCCTCCTCACATCCCCCAAAGGACTTGGCTCCCGTGGTTCTCTGTGCTGGGGAGATGGACCTTGAGGGACATTTCGCCACCTCTGTGGTGACTTGGAGAGAAATCCAGCAGCAGCCAGGTGGAATGGCACCAGTGAAGAAATCACAGAAGGATTTGCCTTTCCCTGAAGCTCAGGGTGACAGTCAAGAGCTGCAGGGCACGTTGCCTAGTCCAGGGGTGTAGCAGAGCCATGGGGAGTGTGGCAAAAAGGAGGAATGATGGCTGAGAACAGGTTGCTGTAGCTCTGCCTCTGGTTAAGGGCTGTGCCGTGCTCCCCCTGCACGGGAATCATCCCTTGGTCCTTCCCTGCTCGACGATGACAAGTGTTAACTTCAACATCCTCCCGGTGGAAAAAAATAGGGAAAAATCCACCCTCATTTACCAGGTGCTGCCTGTGCTGGTCCAGGACAGCTCCGAGGCTTCTCCCCTGCAGTACTGCAACCAAACATCAGAGGGGATTTGCTTCCGGAGCTGAGGAAATCTATGCAAGGCACAGAGGACCAGAACGACCCCAAAAAACCCTGGAAAAGGGATGCTTTGCTCTCCTCCCCACACAGACTGCCCTACCTGTTGAACTAGGAGGGGACCACCCCTTCCCACGACCCACTGAGCTCCCCGGGCTGGCGGGCAGCAGCCGGGGCCGGGTCCTTCCCTCGGTGCTGATATGATCAAGTGCAATCCACAATGTGGGAGTTCAGCTCCTCATCACCCCCAGTTCTGAGGCGTGTCTGGTGCTCAGGGGCTGCCTGCCTTGCTTGCCACCCCACCTGCCTGTCCTCCAGGTGCTTGCATTTCGCCCTGTGGGCCAGGTTGGCTTGGAGGGGCTTCTGGGCAAGCAGAGCCTGGGGTTTTTCCATGCTGACATTCCTGCCCTGCCCTCAGTGCTGCTGATCCCGGCAGGAGCACGAGCGTGGATGAGCTGTCGTTCCCCACTGCTGCTTTCTTCCTTTCTGTCCTTGGCTGTTTTGCAGCTTCAGGGCCACATTTCTCTCCAGAAGAGCTTTAAACCCGGATGTCTGTGGTTTTCACAGAGTCACAGAATTCCTGGGGCTGGAAATGGACCTCTGGAGATCGTCCAGTCCACACTTCCAAGGCAGGGTCAGGTTTGGTGTTGACCAAGCCCTGTTTCCCTCTCTGGTCTAATTGCAAGTGTGAGCAATGCAGCCACATTGTTTTGCTGCTGAACATAATGACAGGTTTCCCTCTAATTTGAGGCTGGCTGAATTGAAGGAGTGTTCTCCACTCCCTCCCATGCTCACTTCCTTCTCTGTGCCATATTTTCCACCCTGGGAATGTGGAGTTGGAGATCCCCCTGTCTGCATACAGAAGAAAACAGTGGTGCCTCTGGCCAGGATCATCCTGGGAGGGCAATGGAGCAGTTCCTTCTGACAGAACAGTCCTGACCATCCTCACATCCAGAAGCCCCAAAATTCATTTTTAGCCATGGGAATTCATGAAAGCCTGGCTGACTCCTCTCCCTCCCACCTGCGGTTTTCTCCGGTGGCACATCAGCCCCTGATCGGGCTGACTCACCTGAGCTGGCAATGAGCAGCGCATTTGCAACCCGGTGCAATAACAAAGCTCCTTGCCTGGCACATCGGGAGGTGTTGATGTGCTCCCGGGGGAGCTGCAGGGTGGGTTGAGACAGCGCTGCCTCGCCCCAGCCAATCCCTTCCTCTTCGGAAAGGAGTGGGGACAGGATGAGTTAAGCCAGAGGTGGGATGAGTTAAGCCAGAGCTGCTCCACAGCCAAATCCAGCTCCCACGGGCTCTGGAAGGGCTGGACCTGCATCCCTGCTCCTGTCATGGGGTGCAGGGGCTCTGGAAGGGCTGGACCTGCATCCCTGCTCCTGTCATGGGGTGCAGGGGCTCTGGGAAGGGCTGGACCTGCATCCCTGCTCCTGGCACGGGGTGCAGGGGCTGTGTGTCCCTTCCCTGGGCACCGTGTCCTTGCTCTGCCTGTGCTGAATGGCCTTTTCACCTCAGCTCTGCCTCAGAGACCTCTGTGCCCCGGCTCTCCTCAGGGAGGGCCGTGCTCTTTGCGTGGCCTCGCTTCCAAGTGAGGGCTGTTCCCTCTCCCCTGGCAGCCTGAGCCTCGGATCTGGTGCTGCTCCATTCTCCTGACACAAGTACTGTATTTGGCTGACAGGAGCGCTCCCTTCTTCCCAAAGAGCCTCCAGGAGGGAGTGCCCCGGTGGGATCCCCCTCGGGAGGTGCCCACAGCTGCAGCCTTACCCCTTTTCCCACCCTCCTGCCTGCCAAGGGGCCAGGCTCCTGCGGGGAAGATGCCAGGAGCCACTGGGCTGGCAGGGCGTTGTCCCCAGCTGATCTGTGCCCCCGGCCTCTCCTCCCTGCACCTCCCTGCCTACCTCCTGAGGAGGAGGAGGGTGGCCAGGAGCCCCCCAAACTCGGGGCTAGCCCCCCAGCAGCCAGAGCCCAGCCTCCCAGAGCAGCCCTGAGGTCAGGGCTTGTGGCAGGGAGGGCCCAGGAGCTGGGATTTGGGGACAGGCCGGGCTGGCACACCCTGGGTGGGCATCAGCCTGCAGTGCCCAGCCCCTGCCAGGCTCCCCAAGGCCATTCCTTTGTCCACGTGTCTCTATATTATGTAATGTGTAGAAATCTCCATTACTGTGGGTGGGTGGGGGGCAGCAGAAGGTAGATGTAGCTGTGTCCATGCCCTGTCTATACCTTCACCTTTAAGGGATGGATTTTTTTTTTAATTTGCTGGGGTTTGGGTTGGTTTTGTTTTTTTTTTTTCTTTCATTTTCTTTTTTTTTTTTAAGAAATAAAAAGAAACTGCTTGACTGGTTTCAAGCACCCTGGTGAACCCGTGTGTATGGCTGGTGGAATTCTGGGGTCCAGTTTGGGGTGCTGCCCTCGTGTCCAGGGCTGCTTTGGGGTCTGTCTGTCCATCCAGGGAGGCTCATGGGGACCCTGACAGCTCCTTGTGTCTTCCTTGGTGCCCAAACTTCACATCCAAACAAATGGGAGTGTGGGAGATTTTACTGTGAGCTCAAACCAGCAGAGTTGGGTGATTTTGGAGAAGTGCAGAGAGAAAAGGAGGCATTGCCAGTCCTGAGGGGCTTTGGGGATTCAGGGTGGCCAGGGATCAGCTCTGGGGATAAGCCTAAAAAGGCATTTGGGCATAAATTGTCAGGCTCCTTCAGCACCTGGAGGGAGTGAGGGGTTTGTGTGAACACTCAGCTCTGGCAGGGTGGAGTTTTGAGTGAATTTTTCCACTCCACATGAAGGAAAAAGGAAAAGGAAACAGGAAAAGGGAAAAGGAAACGGGAAAATGGGAAAGGAAACGGGAAAAGGAAACAGGAAAAGGGAAGAGGAAATGGGGAAAGGAAAAAAGGAAAAGGGAAAAAATGAAAATCAGCCCTCCTGTTGTGTCTGCATCACCCCTGGCTGGGCACAGGAGGGGCCCAGGCTGGAGCTGCCTTCCCTGAGACTGGATAAGAAATTCGGGGCTCTTTGTGAGGGCCACCAAACCCTTCCACCTCTGCAGCCCTGAAACACACCCTTGCCCCCGAACTTCCAAGGATTTGCAGGGCTAGAGGAGCCAGCTGAGCCTCCCAGCCCAGGGAGGGAGTGAGCAGCCACTGGGCAGTGACTCCCAGGAGCAAAGCAAAGCTCAGGAAAGGTTTGTAAAGTGCCTTTTTTATTCTTTTTTTTAATTTTGGAAGCCCCTGCCCCTCTGGATCAAATCAAGGCCATCTCACCCCACCCCCAGCTCAAACTCTTTGAAGCACTCCAGAGCACTCTGTACAAGCCAAAGGTTTATTTGTTTCATAAACAAGTCAAATTATATTCATGGAAAACAGGTAAATGGACAAAAGGAAAACACACAGCACTGAACACTATAGAGCACTGACATGTAGAGGTGCAGCTCCCTCCCTCGTGCGATGCCCTCCCTCCCCAGGCCCCCCAAAATTTGCTTGAAAAGCCTAATACAGAGGTCCAAAATCTGATTCAGCTTCAACAAGATAATACAGGTCACAGTATTGAATCATAAAGGTAACAACAAGAGAGGAACTGCCTCAGAAAGGGGGAGAGGTAAAAGAGTTCCCCCATCTCTTTCCTTTCTTCCTTTTTCCCTTTTTTTCTTAAATTTTCAAACAAAGGTTAAGGAGGAGAGGAGGGGAAAATCCATGGAAATAAACACTTTTTCACTCATCTATCTAGATATATCTAGAGCTGTATTTAGATATATCTAGATATATGTAAAGCAGGATTCTCAGTGAACACAAAATTCTATAAAACTACCATTGATCTGTGTTGGTTTTCTCCCCCCATCTTTTTTTTTTCTTTTTTCTTTTTTTTTTTGTCTTTTTAAAAGTTGCTTTAAAAAGGATAAAAAGTGCACAGACACCCTTATAAGGCACAAACAGATCTTCTGTACAAATCATATATCATTGGACTGTTTAAAAAAAATAGCAATACGAATACTAACAATGAAATCTGTAAGAGGCTACCTTTTCCTGGAAATCTTTTTAATATATATATATATATATTTATTTATTTATTTTATTTTCTTGAGGCCTATTTTGGAAAATTCCTGTTGCTCTTGGATAGGCAGGGCCACAGGTCCACTGCTCTCCCATCCCAGTTCCCTTGCTGGCCTCACTGAGTGCTGACCCTACTTGCAAACTGGTTTTGGCTGCTACAGCAAAAATTCAGCCTCTTCAACGTGTCCTGAACAGCTCCTGGGCTGGATTTGGTGTTTCTCCTTGCTGGCTTAAAAATACAAAACAGAGCTACACCAAAAAAACCCCACCCAGGCTGGCCCCACCCTGCTGGGGGGGCACCGAGCAAGGGGGCTCTGCCCTGCCCGTGCCACCGTGGGCAGTGAGCAAAGGACACCCCTGAAGCTGGGACAGCAACCCTGGGGATGGCCCTGACCTGATCCAGGCTGGGGATTCCAAGAGCTTTCCTTGATTTCCTCCCCATGGAGAGGCTTCCCAGGGCCGGCAGTGCCCGGGCAGGCACTGGCACACCCTGGCACGGCTGTGCCCTCGGTGCCCTGCCCACAGCTGGGCCTGGATCTGCCAAGGAGGGGCTGGGAAGTCCCTGGGAATGCAAAGCCTGTGGTCCCTGGGGTGCAGGACAGCTGGGAGGGCCAGAAAAGCTCCAGGTGCAGGGAATGTGCCCTGGCTCCTCCTCGGGGAAAGGTGGGAGTGAAAGGTGCAGTGGCTGTGCTGAGGGTGGTGGCACAGCCAGTGGCATCAGCCAGGTCTCCAAAAAGGGCTCTGCAAAGCTGTTGGGCCCTCGTGCAGGGCCATGGCTGAGAGGTCTTGGCTCCACAGCAGCCTCTCATTGATACACTCAATAAAAGTGCTCATCAGCTCCCCAAGGAAAAAAATCAAAAAGGATTCTGGGTGTCCTGTGAGCACAGCCTGCTGCGGGAGGAGGATGAGCTGCTCCCGGGGTGTGCCCTCCCCGATGGCAGCTGGCACTGGGCTGGCACTGGGCTGGCACTGGGCTGGCACTGGGCTGGCACAGGCCAGTAGCCAAACCCAGCTCTGCTGGCACAGCCTGGGCAGCAGCACCCACAGCCTGGAGGAGAGAGGGAACAGCCAGACATCCCTCAGTGCCCAGAGGCCCTGAAATGTACAGGAGTTATTATTCTAATTTTCCCTTTTTCCAGACTCAATGGTGATAACCTTTCTGAAAAGCTGTTCCTGTGCACTTGATAGCACAAGGTCACCGAGCTGCAGTGACACAGCTCCTCTCATCCTCCCATCTCCATCCTTTCCCCTCTCTGTGAGCCTGGAGCTGCTGGAAACTGGGCAGGCTCGGGCTGAAGGGCAGGATAGGGGCTGTGCAATGGGCAGAGGATGGAGACTGGAGGCAGCTCCTGCTGGAGCAGCAGGGAGGAGGATGCTGAGCTCACACCAGCCCTAGTGCTGCACAATCATGTGCTGCCCGTAGCTGACATTACACCCAAACCCTGTTAACCTTTTAATTCCCACCATCTAATTCAGCCCCAGAGCCTTTCTCTTTCCTCCTAATTAAAGCCAAGTGAGATTGTCCCTTTTTTTGTCAACAAGGTCTCATCTACAGCTGAGACCCAGCGTGCAGGCAGCTGGGAGCTGTGCTGGGAAACCTGCAAAGGCTGGAGAAAGAACAGGTAAAATCAGCATATACAGTCCCCAAAAATAAAGGTGAGGCTGATGGGAACTGGGCCAGAAATTAATTTCTCACCAGAGCCTCCAAAAAATCCCTGTGGTGGGGCAGGAGGAAGGCTGAGCCGGCACAGGCTGCAGGGGACGGTCCAGCAAAGGTGACAGGACAGGGTGACACGGCAGCTGTGCCACCTGCCAGGAGGGCAGAGCAAAGTGCAGGGGGTGTGTCTGGAGGTGACAAACCCCATCCCTGCAGGATCCCAAGCCAGGATTGCAGCGTGCCCATCCCAACGCCCCTGTTGTCCCCAGGCTGCAGTTTATGGCTTCAGAAGGCAGCAGGGCAGTGCCCGAGCTGCTCCTCACTGACCCCAGGCTCTCAGCCTCCATGGCCACAAGTCCCTGTTCTGCCACAGAAAGAAAAATCTGCTTTGTCTAAGCCCAGACCAGCTCCTCCACGTCCCCACGAGCCAGTTCATGGGGACAGAACCCCAATAAGTGACAACCTGGCTGTGCCACTATTTGGCCTGAGCTAGTTCTCCTTACAGGATATTTCCATATCGGTTCTTGGTCACTTTGAACCCTCCCACAGGGCCCCGTCCCCGTTTTGCTCCACCCCAGCACAAGCCCCTGGCAGCAGCCCAGAGCCCCTCGGGTTTTAGGGTCGGGAAGCCTCAGTGGCACCTGGCACTGCCCGAGTGGCAACCTCCCCATCCCGAGCCTCCCCCGCAGCGGCAGGAGGGTAAAAAAGAGCCTTTGCACAGGAAATTTCTCATTTGCAGCTGGCTCGGCTCCCGGCGACTGCCCGGAGCAGCCGTGCCTGCGGGCCCCACACGATCCTCAGCTTTGCTCCCTGAATTGTGCCCTACCAGTCAAATAAGGAAACACAGATAACGAGCCACTTGATAACGACTGACCAGCACGATAACCCAGAAGCAGGGACGGAAAGGCGTGGTTTGCTAGCGGCGTTCCCCTTGCTGCAGCCCGTGCCGGGCGCTACGGGCGGTAGATTTTAATCACATCTTTGATGACCCGTCGGCAGATGGGGCAGCAGGCGTTCAGCTGCTTCTTCAGCTTAAGACCGCAGGTGTTGCAGAGGCACATGTGTCCGCAGGTGTAGATCACCGTGTCCACCTCGCTGTCGAAGCACACGGTGCACTCCCCGTTCTTGCTGCTCGATGGCTCCGGAGGGGAGAAGACAGGAGAGATGGGGGGGCTCAAAGGGGAGCTGGGGGCTGTCACTGCAAAAGAGGAGCAGGGAGTGAGGTCGTTTAGTCACCGGGATGGGGCAGAGCTGATGCTGTATAAAACACTTCTGTCAGTTTTTAAGGCTCTCGCTTCTTTAATCGTTGCCTGGTTCTTTGGCCAAACGAATCCCAGTGTGTTCCAACCAGCAGCAGTCACTGGGCAGAGCCTGTTTTCCCTTTTATACACATGGGGCAGTTTGAACACTTGTGGAGATGGTGATTCCACCGCTTCCCTGGGCAGCTTACCTGACCTCCCCTTCCTTAAAGAGATTATTCCTTATATTCAAATTAAATCCCTGCTGGTGCAACTAGATGCTGTCCCTGAGAGCACAGCCCGACCCCCTGGCTGTCCCCTCCTGGCAGGGAGTTGTGCAGAGCCACAAGGGCCCCCCTGAGCCTCCTTTTCTCAGGCTGAGCCCCTTCCCAGCTCCCTCAGCCCCTCCTGGGGCTCCAGCCCCTCCCCAGCTCCATTCCCTGCCCTGGACACGCTCCAGCCCCTGAGTGTCTTTCTTGTCACGAGTGACCCAGAACGGGACAAGGTTTGAGGCGCAGCCTCAGCAGTGACCAGCACAGGGAGCAGTCACTGCTGGCCACACTGGGGCTGACACAACCCGTGTCCAGCCCTCCTTCAGGCCACAAAAACCTTCCCACACTGTGTTTTCTTCCCATTGCTCCTGCTGGCCGGCAGGAGGGGTGTCTCCCCGGAGCTGAGGGCTGGCTGTGCTCACCCAGCGAGGACTCGGAGGCTGATGAGGACCTGTTGACGCTGAAGGCCATGTCCGAGTCGCTGTCGTACTGGGAGCCCCCGGGGGATCCTGAGGGAGACACCGTCACTGGGCTGGACTGCACCGTGCCTGGGGACACAGGAGAGAGCTGAGCCCACACAGGGACACCCCAAAGCCCCTCAGCCTGCTGAGCTGCTCCCACCCCACCTGTACAGGGGCTTCAGGGCAAGTCCAGCTGCTGAGTTACTGCTGCCCCTCGGTAAGAACACAGGTCAAGATTTTGGATGTGACCCCAGGGTCTGGATCTCGTTATGCCTTGGTGTGATGCCTGTTCAGCTTCACTGAAGCAAGCATCAGGTTATCCAATATTTGCCTTTCCATTTCCCCACAGCCCCATTCTCCCCAGCAGCAGTGGGCTCCAGCTGTGGCTGTCACAGGCCACAGCTGTAGTGGCCACTGCTTTGGATGAAGAAAACCTGCTTTACAAAGTCATTTACATCTGCTTTTCTGATGGAATCCTCAGCAGGAGGAAAAGAGAAAGGCTGGAACTGGTCACCAGCCACGGATCAGAAGTGCCAGCTGATCCCTGAGCTGTGGCAGTGCTTCAGGAGCAATTACTGTCCATGCTTAAACCAGAGCTGTGCTCACAAAAACCATCATCTTTGCCAAGGCAAAAGTTCAATACATATTGGCTGGATTAGGGAGTTTATAAAGAATCCCTTCTAAAATCAAACCCACTGAAAAACAGCTGCCCCTCACAGCCATTCCTGTTCATAAAGAACCCCTTCTAAAATCAAACCCACTGAGAAACAGCTTCCCCTCACAGCCATCCCTGCCTGCTGCTTGTTTTATCTCCCAATCTCCTCCTTCCCTGAGGGAATCCCAGGCTGCACACATCTCTGTGACAGGTACCATGTTCTGTCACTCCTGTTTGCAAATACAAGGAGCTGCATCCTCACATCGGTGAGCACTGCGAGTGCAAACCCAGAGCTCTGGTTCTGCCCCAGGAGCCTTCCCCAGCCAGGTGCTCTGTCAGCTGCACTTACCCAGGATTTTGAGCTGGTTGATCACACCGTGGATTGTAAAAAACACCCAGAGGGACTGCGAGGTGTCCACGCACATGAGCATCCCCCGGCTGGCGCCGTTGACCCCGTGGTGCACCTCTCCGTTGGGCAGGACCATGAAGCTGAGGATGTCGCCGCTGTTGAGGACGGGGAAGGCCCGGTAAACCACCCAGTACTCCTTACGGTCCAGGAGAAAATCCGGATCCGCCGGGAGCTCGTTTGTCCGCAAGGTGCTCGGATCACACGAGGTGATGCCGAACGAGAGGGCCCCGTAGTAGGGCAGCCCCAGGTGTCCTACTTCCACAAAGAGGCTCTCCCCGATGTGCAAAGGCCGGTCAGAAAACACCAAAGTCCTATTGCTCTCCTGCCAGTTGGTGCAGGCCACCATCCTGTCCTGGGAGAAGGTGACGTCGGGGCCGCGCGTGGGGTGGAAGCGCAGGTCGGTGTCCAGGAAGGCCGGGACTCCCTGGGCGTGCTGCCGCCGGCTGGGGCAGCAGGGGATGATGTGGTTGTCTGTCCCGAGTCCTGGCACCCGGCTCAGGTTTAGGTTTGCTATTTTGGCCACCACTTGGTTGTTCTCGAGCTCGTTGTTGTTGAAGTTGGCCGAGTCGTGGTTGCTCTGGGGAAGGCAGGTGCTGAGCCGGGCGGTGCTGAGCCGGGCAGTGGTCATGGTCTCTGCAAACATGCTGTCTGTGGGAGAAACCCAGCACAGAGGTGTTAGCCAAGAGAAAACTGCCTGCTTTTTCTGCTTACAGTTATTATTGCAGCCTACAGAGTGCGAAAGGAAAAATCAGCCACATGTCAGCCGCTAATGAACAGCTCCTGGTGCGGAGTCACGCGTGGAGCAGGCAGGGGAGCGGCTGCAGCCTGGAAAAACAACTGTTCCAAAGTTCTCCTGTGATCTGGGAGCTCCCTGCACTGGGGGACTGGGAAAAGCTGTAAACCAGTGTGGTCCTACAGCTTTCTGAGGAGAAGGATTTGATAGCTCTGAGGTTACACTATTTTTTTAAAAAGTCTCAATATTTTTTTGTCCCAAGGTTTTGTGCAAGACAAATCCACAAGTGTTGGGTGAAGGAACTCAAGGATGAATGGATGTTCTTTCCACACTCCCTGTCATTGCCTCTCACCTGTGTCCAGGCACAGGTGTGTTCAAGAGAGGTCATTTCAAGCCTCATATCTCAGGGGTGTTCACAGCCCTGCAGAGGTTTTGAATGGAGAGCTTCTCACAAAAGCTACTTCCTGCAGGTGTTAAAAGCTTTTAGAGCACAAAGTTGTTTTCCCTTTTCACAGTAAAGGGAAAGTCAGGACGTTGATCCTTAATTAATTTCCCAGGTTTTCACTTGAGCCATGCCAGGCTTGGGGGTGATGTGAAGGTGTGGGAAAGTTTGGGGGTGTTCTCCCTTCTACCTCCAGCCCTGCCTGGGGCAGCCTGGACACCTCACTCTGAAAGGCTGAATGCACTGAGCAAAGTCAAAGCTCGTGGAATTTAAGAGTCTGCATGAATGACTCCTGGTCTTCCCAGAGATGGAGAGGGGTGAAGCAGCCCAGCACCAACACTGCCTGCTCCTTGGAGGAGAGAATCCCCAGGCTTTTGGCAAGGAAGGAAAAACACCCAAATCCACCCAGCAGCTGCAAAGCAGAACCTGCCTCGCTCAGAAGCCCAGGCAGGAGAGGCACCGGGCTGGGCTGAGGCTGGAGCAGCTCCTTCTCAGCCAGCACAGCTCATGTGGCAAGAAATGCTCCCACAGAGGAGTCAGACACATCCAAGCTTCATGATGGATGTCCCATCCCTGGCAGTGTCCAAGGCCAGGTTGGACAGGGCTTGGAACAGCCTGGGATAGTGGAAGGTGTCCCTGCCCGTGGCAGGGGGTTGGAATGAGATGATGTCTAAGATCCCTCCAGCTCAAACCATTCTGTGATTCAGGATGCTGAAAGATGCATTTTGTGCCTCAGAAGTGCAGCTGTGTTTCACAACTTTCTCAACTTTAGGAAGGATGAAGCAGAGACAAGCACATCCTCAAGCAAGGAGTTTGGGTCTCCTGGTGCCCCAGGTGGCTGAGCATGGCCCTGATTCCTGGGGCAATTTGTGGGGTTTGGTATTTTAATAAAAAAACTCCCATCAGAGTCCAGGTGCTCTCAGCCTCAGTCTTTCACTGGGAACTCTGGGATGCTGCAGGCAGGACAGGAAGTGGGGAGCAGCAAGAAGCTGCATTTTATTTTTCAAACTCCAATTTAATGAAGAGAAAGGAGAGCTCTGGTGAAGCAGCTGCCTTGGCCAATAGAGCAAACACTCCTTCTCTGTGACGAGCACCAGAGGCTGGAGGGTGTCACAACTGCAATTACAGGACAAGCTGCTGGTGAGGTTTAATTACACATTTGAGGCACAGCAGACAGGGAAAAGCGTTGTTTATGTGTGGCCTTCTTGCCTGTAAAATAATTGGCACCGTTCAGGAGGATGTGTGATGGAGCTGCCTGCCCTCTGGCCTCGCCATTCCACAGGTGCCTGCTCCTTGCCAAGCTGGCAGCACCATCCCCTGGGGCAGGTGCAGCTGGCTTGGGCTGTTAAAACTCCATCAGCTCCGAGGAGCCTCCAGGAAAGGAGAGCTCTCTTGGATTTTAAAAGCGTTCCCTGTGGTGTGGCCCTGTTCAAGCACTCCATCTGATGCTGAATTCATTAGAAATTTCAACGCTGTAAAAGCCACGGAAAGAAAATCATTCCATGGCCATCAGCTGGGCTTGCTGATGGGAACAGATTCATCCCCTCTTGCAGCCCTCCCTGAGGATGAGGCTGTAAATCAGCCAGGCTCCTGCTGATCCCAGGGGTGTGAGTGATGTCCCTGTGCCAGGGAAGGGTCACGATGCCAGCACAGCCCCTCAAACTGCCAGCCTGGGTGGGACCAAGAGCGGAGAGAGGGGCTGGGGAAGGGCTCCAGGAAACTCTTGGGAAATAACTGGTAGTCTTCCAAAGGACTGGCAGTAGCTGGGAAAGAACAGACTAAGTCACAACTGGTCCTTTTTGTCTCCTCAGTCCCGGGGACCTTGGTCCATGTTTTTCCACACTAAAGCAGCACATCCAGCTCAGAGAAAGCTGAGTGGAATTACAGGTAAAGATTTCCATTTATCCCTTCCCATAATGTGCAGCCTTAGGACTTTCCATCACTGCCAGCTCTGGAATAGATTGCTTTCTGCACCCCTACCGCTGGCAGAAGAAAAACATGATTAATTGGAGTTACTAAACCAACAGCAAATTAATTTTCTTAAATGTCCCGTAGAAATAATCACCCAGATCATGCATTTTTCCCAGAGGACCAGAAAGAGCAACCAGAAGAGCAGCCCAAAGACGCACTCACCTAGAATTTGCACTTCATGGGTAATTCCATAGACGTCTATGAGGGCCCAGAGAGGCCCGGAGACTTTGATACCACAGTGAAACAAGATGGGCTCCTCGTCGTTGATGCTGTAGAAGACTCTGCCGTGCCGGTCCACCCAGAAGGCCAAGATATTGTCCCTGACCGCAAACCTCTCGGGCAGAGCCTTGGCCCAGTAGCCGGGGCGGGTGACGAGGTCGGGGCAGGCGTACTTTGGTATCTCCTCGGAGCTCATCTGCGAGGGGTCGTGGATGGTGAAGCCGAAGCGCAGGGCCCCGCTCCAGCCGTGGTGCACGGCCACCAGCTTGAGGCGCACCTTCTCGTAGAGGTGGATGGGCCTGTTGGTGAAGGTGACGCCGTTGCAGAAGCTGTTCCTGCGCGTGGCCCTGCGCGAGTGCGCGTCCAGCCGCACGTTCTTGCCCTTGGCCTGCGAGTGGAAGCGCGGCGGCTCCGCCACGGCCAGCACCGAGCGTCTCTCATGGCTGCTGTTGGGCAGGCTGTAGTAGGGCCGGCTGGACACCGAGCGGGCCTGGTGGCTCGTGTCTGCAAAAGGACAAAGAGCAGCTGGTCAGGAGGGCACGGCCCGAGCCGGGGCTTGGCTCAGCTGGGTGTGATTTGCTCTGCTACGCTGAGAGGTGGAATATTTCACCTTAGAGGAGCAGCTCTAGCCACGGCCTCACAGAATTCACAGAACTCACAAAACTCACAGGATCACAGAATCACAGAATCACAGAATTCACAGAATTCACAGAACTCACAGAATTCACAGGATCACAGAATCACAGAATCACAGAATTCACAGAACTCACAGAACTCACAGGATCACAGAATTCACAGAATTCACAGAATTCACAGAATTCACAGAACTCACAGGGTCACAGAATTCACAGAATTCACAGAATTCACAGAATCACAGTATGACTAGGTTGGAAGAGACATTCAAGATCATCAAGTCCAACCCATGCCCAACACCTCAACTAAACCATGGCCCCGAGTGCCACATCCAGGCTTGCTTTAAACACATCCAGGAATGGTGACTCCATCACCTCCCTGGGCAGACCATTCCAGGACTTTATCACTCTTTTTGTAAAAAACTTTTTCCTAGCAGCCAACCTGTATTTCCCTTTTTGTTCCAAGCCCCTCACCAGCCTCATTGCCTCCTCTGGAGCACTCAAGTGTCTCAACTCTGTCCTTGCTGTTCTTTGCTGTCCCAGCTTTCTGCAAAAACGTGTCCAGCAAAGCAGCTTCCCTGCAAAGTTGGATAGGAAGGAACATCCTTTGTTCCCATCAGACGCTTCCTATTGTCCTCAGAAAAGCTCAACACCTGCAGCTCTGGGTTTCCTCCTTGCAGTGCACGTGCTGCTAACTCACATGGTGGCCAGAGACAGGAGCTCTGAGGATCGTGGCCATCAGAAGTCACAGATGCTCGAGGTGAGCATGGATTTTAGGAGATTTTTGTGGGACATGCAGCCACCAGCTCCTCTGTGTCCTGATTTTGTAAGGATGAACAGGAACTTTTGACCAACACAAATAATCCAGCAGCTGGAGCACCTCTGCAACACCAGACCGTTCTTCCTAAACCTTCACCCCAGCCCCTGGCTCAGATATCAGATGCAACTGGCACATTCAGGAACCTTTCATCCTGCACAGCCTTGCCTTTACCCAGAACCTCCCATTTGAGCTCAAAGCACTTCATAAATGATGATTGTTTTCAGCTTCACAGCACTGCAGATGGCACAGAAATCCTGCCATCCTCGTTCTACAGATGGGAGAAGGAGAATTGATGGGTGAGATCTTGCAGCATTTAAAGTCAATAGCAATTCTGAGACCGACTTCAAGAAAAGCAGATTTGGGGCCTACAGTGACATTCACACAGGCATGAAGCAGAAATGAAAAAAGCTCAATTTTGAATCTTAAACCTCAGCTAGAAGCTCCCTGAGGTGCAGACAATGTCTTTTGCATATCCCTGAGCACATGGGGACTTGCTCCAGCTCCTGGGCTCCCACCACCACCACGGTGTTCCAGGGAACTTGGTCTCCCCATTCCCCACCCACTCCACCTCTCCTCCTGTCTCTGCACCTGGCTTTGTAGATTTTTAAAGCAAAAAACAGAACACATCCTGAATGCCCAAAGCCATCCTGTTAAATATAAAACCCCATCACATGCTCACATCCATTCTGAACTCTTTTGCCACGTTTGAAGCTTTAGCAGCAGCCTGCCAGGCCCTTCAAGCTGCTTCCTCCCTGTGTGGAGCCCCAGGCTTTGCTTTGTGACAAGGGGAGGATTTTCATTTTCCTCTCTGGGAAAAAGCCCAGCAGAAGATCCTGGGAGCTCAGCTGGGTGGGTTGGCAGGAGGGCTGCTGTGGTGGCAGGGGTTTTTTTTTCAAGCAAAACCAGAGCAAGCAGGGCAGCAAGAGGCTGGGACCTGCACTAAGGCACTGAGCAAAGAGCAGAGAGGTTGCAGCAAGATCTGAGCACAGAATTAGCTCTTCAAATCAGGCATCTGTAACAGGAGTCAAAGGGCTAGGAAAGCAAAAAGCTCCTGTTTGCAGTGAGATATAAATAACAATCAAAAGGTGTTTTGTCTCTTGGTTTGTCCTGCACGTGACAGTCTCTCTGCAATGGTTAATCCTGTCAAACACCAGTGGAAATTAATACAGCCTTGCTCTCAGCCAGTGAGGGGAGCTGCCAGTTCCCTGCCAGGGCTGTGGAAAAGAGCCCTGGAGCAGATGGGGAAGGGAAAACACTCCCCAGGTGTTCAGTCCCCCTGCCCAGCACAGCACAGCTGCTCCCAGGGCTGCCCCAGCATAGGAGGGTTCCCCAGGAAGGGGCATTCCTGTGTGTATTTCCAGGAGGAATCTCGTTCCTTGCCTGCTGAAGAGCTGAAATGCAGAGATGGCTGCTCCCAGCACAGCCCACCCGTGGCTCGTGTGGGTGCTGCTCCACGTGTGTGCCTGCCAGCGCTCCCAAAAACAGAGCTGCTGCAAGGGGAGCGTGGGCTGGGGGTTCCTGGGCAGGGCCAGGCAGGGATCCAGCCAGCACAGGGCAGGGTGAAGCCTCCCCACACAGCATCCCTTCTTCCACGGGGGTTCACACAGCCTTTGTGCCCTTCAGGTGGGACAGATCCCAAGGGGCTCCTGTGGGTGGGCTCAGTGCCACCTCACACCCTGCCTGGCTGGGCAACAGCCTCCCCAGGCAGAGAAACCTCATTTTATAACCCACTGAGCTGCTTTTTTTTTTTCTAAAATGGTTAAAAACAACCCCCCTGTAGTTGCAAGTGCCATGGCCTCAATGTCCCCACAATGGCCAGGGGGAGGAAGGAGGGAAAACAGATTTTGTTCTGCTCTCTGCTATCCCCAAAATCCCCTCTTTCCCAATCCCAGTGCAGCAGCAGCCTTCCTCCCACAGCCCCTGATGGAGAACAGGCTCCTGTGAGGGATGTGATGCCCCTGGCCCCGCAGGGCAGGTTCTTCTCATGCCCCTCTCAGAAGGCACAGAGCACGGAGGTGGCAGTGCCAGTGCCACCAGCACGAGTGACAGGACAACGAGGACACTGTCACCCACCTCAAACACAGCTTTGGGTCCACCCTGCCAGAAGGGGACTCGGGGTCTGTCGCTTTTTGTTTTGTTTTTTGAAAAAAACAGGAAAGCATATTGTGGCTAAACAATAGGAAAAGCTCCCGACGGAAATGAATGGATAATTTATTTATAACGCTGCTCCCCCTCTTGACATGAACACCTGCCGCTGGAATAAAGGCTGCCACAACCCGAGGCGGCGAGGCAGAGCTTTCCCACTGAACCAGCCCGGGGTTGAGCTGGGCCATGTGCTTTACTCATTAGGTGCTGACGGGGACTCGCAAGCTCAACAGGATGTTTGTGCCTTTCAATTGTGCCTTTGAATTGCCCTAATTTGCAGCTCGGCTTCCACAGTTTGGATCCCTCTGCTATTGCTCCAAAGCCTCTCCTCTCCCGGCTGTGCATCCCCACCCAAAAAATGGGATGACGACAGCCAAGCTCGTGGCACAAGTGCCACCTTACCCCAGGCAGTGAGGAGCTACGCCAACTCCTTTTTTCCTTTTTTTTTTTCAGCTGTGAGATTCCTCCAACACTTGGGAGCAAATCATTTCTTCTCTTTCTGCCTCACCTCCCTGTCTAAAAGGGAGTAACACCATTCCTCCACCTCGCGGGCAGCTAAAAGGATTGAAAAATGTAAGGTTCTCAAACATTTCCATCCCTGAGCCCTGCATCATCACAGGGGACACAAACCCCTTGAGGTTCCAGCCCTCTTTTCATTCCAGAGTTTTCCATTTTTCATCTCCACTCTCACCAGCTTCAAACGTGACACTCACAGCACATCCCTCAAACACACGAGCAAATGTAAAAGGCAGGAAAATGGAAGGAAAAGCTGAAGTGAAGGGTGAGGAATGTTCTGAGGCTCCTCACTGAAACCTGAAAGAGAAACCCTTTTGGCAAGGCAGCATTTCCATCCACATCCTTGTGGTGTCAGATGATACTGAGGCAGATTTGGGTTATGGGGGCTCGTGCTCTCATCTGAAGCTTCACCTGCTTTCCAAAAGGCCAGCACGCTCATTCCAGAGGTTATGCTGACCTTTGGAGAGGCATTTTAACAGACATGCACTTTGCATTTCAAAAAGGTACGGCAGGCAGACCCTGGACAAATTCCACATATTTATCATGGTTCCAGTTCTAAAAATAAACTTTTTTTTTTCACCCATTTGTTCACAGCCCTGGGTTTGCAGTGGCACTGTAATCCCACTGACAGCAGCAGACAAAAATCAGCTCCAGAGCCCTGTCTGAGGCTGCTGCTCCCCCAGGGGCGTGGGATGCAGGAGTGCTCAGCTGGGGAGTGACCTCAAGCCAGATCGATCCTGTCTTCACTTGCCCCGACAAGCCAGGCAGGAATAATGCCCCTAAAACGGGGGAGGAGGGAATAATGGTGAAGGAGACCAGAGGCACAGCAGGAGCAGCCTGACAGGAGGAGGAGGAGGAGGAGGAGGAGAGCGCTGCCGTCCTCGTGCGTCACCGGTAAATCCATGGTCTGCACCAAGCACATTCCCTGGGCCACACAGCCTTTTCCTGAGGGCCTTTCCCAAATAAATCCATGACAAAAAGACCCACAGGACTGCAAGGGACAGTTTGGCATCAAACAGGGCTGTGCAGTGGAGACAGAGAGGGAAAATGACTGGGACCATCCACAGCTCGCAGCAAACACGGCCCGTGCTGCAGCAGCGTGGGCTGCCCTTGGCCAGAGAAAGGCTGGAAGGTTCAGAGGAGAGGCTGAAAGGTTCAGAGAGGCTGAAAACTCAGGGCAGAGGTTGAAAAGCTCAGGGGAAAGGTGAAAAGCTCAGGGGAGAGGCTGAGAGGCAGCAGTGTGCAGCCTGAAATCCATCTCCTGAGCCACGTGCCCGGCGAAAGGGAATCCACCAAACACACCCACGGCTTATCTTTATGGGCTCTGCCTTATCTGCACCTCTGGAGCCTCTTCCCAGCCCAGCAGATACTCGGGTGGCTGCTGCTGCTGCTGGACACTGATGCAGGTGTCTGCAGACAGGGGGCAGGTGGCTTTTGCTTTGTGACTGGAAAACCCCAACAGTGGGACAAGAAGGGCGAGTTCACTGCATGACTGGAGGGAACAGCCAGTCCCAGTCAATCCCAGTGAGCTCCAGCCAAAGCCCATCCTCAGAGTCCTCATCCCACAGCATCACCACTGCTGGAGCCACTGGGAGGCTGGAAGAGGCAGGGGAGGCTGTTGCTGCAGATACCAAACATCCCCAGCAACACGAAACAGGATTCTGCTCCGACATGATCTTATCTTCTGAGGACACGAGATACAAATCTGCTCACATATAAATTTAGTGAGCTGTCTAGACATTTCTTTCTTTTTTTTTTAAATACAGAAAATGTGTGAGGGAGCTCTGTGGGAAGCACTGGGGTGGCCTATTCAACTCTCAGCAGTGTGGATTTGGAAAGCTGGGCTACCAAATCCAACAAAAAAAAAAAAAAAATCTGCCTCATTTCTGAATGTCCTGCTGGCTCAAAGACTGGAAAATTCAATTAATAAAATCCCCCCTGTGTAAATTCCTAGGGTTTGCATGACCAGTCTGGAGGCCTGTTCTGATGTAATGTCTCCTTGCCTGGTCTTCTAACCTGAAACAAACTTCCAGGGAATTCAGAAAAGGTTCATTTGCAAGAGAGTGACACACAAATTGAGGTGTTAAGGAGACAATGAAGAGCCTGTGATGAATACAGGAAATGTGAAATTTTTGAAGAAACGCTTGTGAAGGAGGGGAAAAGACTGACAAAAGTCACTTTTTCGATAAAAGAAGCTGTGTTGTGGCACTGAGGTAAATCTCAATGCAAATATCTCATGGACATACATCATTTCTCACTGCAGAACAGTTCAGAGAAATCCCTGGCAGGAAATGGGGATTGGCTTTAGCTCACAAAATCAAGTTGTTCCTATCTCCACAAGAAAACCCTCTAATGTTAGAAATCAAACATTTTATGGGGGATTTAAAAAAAAAAACAAACTAAAATCCATTTTCTTTACAGGCAGGGGCTAATGACATATTTATTCTGGGCTTTGAGGTGTTCCTCCATGAAGACAGAGAGGTATTTGTAAACAGCATGAGGCAAAAGCCTTTAGTTCTGATGTTTTTTCTCAAACTAGCAAAGGCAGCTCCAGCAGGACCTTGCAGTAACTTCCAGGCCTGCTCCACCTCCTGTCTCTCACCGTGTCCTCAGGAAAAGAGCTCCTGCACTGCTGCTCCTTTCAGCTGAAACCCTTTTCCTGCAGTGAGGAGCTCCAAAGCTCAGCCACATCCCATAAAAGAACAGGTGCCCTGAAAGGAAAGCCAAGGCCAAGCTTTAACTCTCCTGGTTACCCCAACATCTCCTCATGGCAGCAGCAGCATTGAAGCCAAAAGATGGGAAGTGCAGCTGAAACTCTGGTGTGTCCCTCCCAGGAAGCACCAGCTGGCTCAGGGCAGAAAATAAACCACGACAGAAGCTCTGCTCCCAGGATGGAAAGTGCTGATGGCAAATCCTCCACGACCTAGAAGAGCCCCAAAGGCTGAGGAGAGCCAGGCAGGAATATTCTCCCAGATTTTCTGCTTGGCTTTGCTTTTGGTGGTAGAAGAAATCAAATATGCCACAAAGAAAGCTAGTGCATGGCTTTGATGGAGAGGCATTTCCAGAGGAAAGCAGGGAGCCCTGAGCTAAACCAATATTGGTGGATCAGGCTGTAAAAGCAGGGAAGAAAAACCTCCTGCTGGGTCTGCAAGGATGGGGACAAATACCCACACTCACCTCCAAAAAACCCTGCTGCTGGGTCTGCGAGGATGGGCACAAATACCCACACTCACCTCCCAAAAACTCTCCTGCTGGGTCTGCGAGGATGGGCACAACCACCCACACTCACCTCTGCCTCTCTCCTGTTGTGCCTCTCGCCCTGGGCACGCAGGAATTTTGCTGAAAACTTGGCCCCATCTTTATTACAGGCTTTTAGTCCTCCTGCATATAAATAGCACTAAGTATACACAGAAGCCAGCGATTAAGCATGAAAAAAAAAAAAAAGAAAAACCTCCTCTTCCCTGTATTATTAGGGAATCTGGGTCAATGAGTCTGCAACTGGAGTAACAAATTCTTAGAGCTGGTTAATGAGAGACAGAGCGAGCAGGATGGAGGAAAGGCAGGGTTCATGCCATAATCCCTGCTTAAATCCTTCAGTGCAAGCGATGAAAGCAGCTGCATGATGGATGAGGAGCCCTGGAAATGGCACAGCTCCTCCTGAGCTGTTCCACGGGCTCGGCACCCAGCTCCTGGCTCGTGTCGCTCCCAAAGCCGCGCTCCCGAGCCAGGGAGCGCCGAGACGCGTCATGGATTTGAAAGTCATCGAGCAAAACTCGTTGGAACTTTTGGCTACTGGCTAAAGATAAAAACCATCTTGCCAGAAATGATCAGTCAGCCACTCTCAGTGTAGCTGTGAGTGGGGATTCTTGGGCTGTGCTCTCACTAATCAGCTGCATGTGCGGCACACGCGAGTCCCTACGCCAGCAAAGCAAACCCCTGCCCCTGACTTGATGTATTGTGGCTCTGCAAAATTGTTACCTTCTTTAGAAAGTGAAGCTTAGCCTGGGGAGAGCAGAGGTCTGCTCAGCTCACTTTATCTTCTCAGAGTCCATCACTGAGTTTTGGGAGGTGACCAAAAGCAGCGAGAAGTGAGCAGCTGGCGGCTCTTAAAGCAACTCCACAAACGGTTTCTGAGGAATGCTAGGTTGGAAATGATCAGCACTAGGTTGGAAGACTGAATATTTTCCGAATCTAAATGCTCAGTGATTGTCAGTCGGGGATTAAAGTATTTATTTCTGTGATTTATTGCTTTTGTTGTTTTCTAGAAACAGGCAGTGTGCACCAGAAAGCAGAGAGTGTTAAATATGAAACATTTGAGGCTGGAGAGGCTGGTCTGGGAGGAATGAACACAGCTGGAGAGCCCAAGACGGGAAGAGAGGAGCAGAGATGTGAACCAAGCCCTCATGTTCTCTGGGGTGGCCAAGCTCTGCTTAGATTTACTAAATTCATACAGAAATAGGGTGCAGGGTGAGACTGCAGACACAGCAACCCAGGAGACCCCAAAACCCTCCTGGGTCAGGGAGTGCTGCTGGCCCCTGGGGGCCACCCCACGGCTCTGTGTGTGAAACCCAGCCCCTGCTCCTGTCTGATCCCTCTGCACAGCACAGATCCCAGAGAATTCCTCACAAATTAAAAAACCTGCCTGGGGCTCCTTGCCCCCAGCTCCTCCCCATTCATTCCTCACTTCCAGGACAACTCCTGCCCCACAGAGAGGATAAACAGCTCCTGTTTCCAGAGCAGCACCTTGGTTCAAAAGCATCATTCTGGTGGTTCCCTTTTCCAGTCAGGACTGGGGCTTGTGGAAGAGTTACAGGGACTTGTGCCTGCCCTAATCACTGACATTGAAATGCTCCATGCCCCCAGCACGTACGGACCATTAATGCAAATAAACTCCCTGTTTCCATTGAGCCTTTTCTCCAGGCCAGCTGCACCGGGGATTTATAAATAGTGACCATGTCATTCCAATGTTAATGGCTTTTAATGAAATTGAAGGATGGCATGCATTCCCTTCTCACATCCTCGGAGCTGCCGTTCCATTCCATGCCATGGTTTCAATGCAGCGCTCATGGAAACAGCGCTGGGACTTGGCACATCCTCCCCACAGCCCATCCATGTGTTGCTTCCAGCAGGGACAGGAACACAAAGAGGGAAATCATTTCGTTGTCTCCCTGCTGCAGGAAACCCACCCATCCCCTACAGACAGGCACTGCACCACGAGGGCAGCTTGTGACACAGGGAAAAATTTAAAAAAAAAAAGATTTGAAGAGCGATAGCGGCAATTGAGTTTCACTTTCCATGCATTGTTCTCCGAAAAGCCCCGAAAAGCTGTGTTTACCTGGTCTCCATCCCTCTGGATTTGGGCTGTACACAATCCTCAGCCTTTCCCACCTCCCAAAAGCGTGTTTGGAGCTAAGCCAGGACACGAGCGGTGCTGTCAGAGCCCTCCCAGCCCGGGGGGTGACTCGGGTGATTTCCACACTCGCTGCAAACACCCCAACACTTCCCCCTGAGCACAGGGGGCTCCCAGGGCTAGGGGGGGAGAAAAGCTGCAGGTGATCAGCACCTGGGCTAGTAGAGGGGTCCTTTCCGTGGCTGAGGTGATCTTTAAGCCTCTTCCAACCCAAACCGTTCCGGGATTCCGTGCAGGGTGAGATCAGCGCTTGGAGCGATGCTGCAGGTGCAGGAAGGAGAGCCTGGCCATTCATTCCTGCTGCAACTTTTCCCAAAAACTCCTCAAGATAAAAGCAACAAACCTGCTATTTTTCTTTGCTCCCTCACTTTTACACTTTTGTCTTTATCTCTCTTCACAGCGGTTCTAAGGGTACCTTTTTTTTTCTCCTCCTAATTACAACTTCTCTACACTCCAAAGAACTCAGTTGAAAAGAAAAAAAAAGAAAAAAAAAAGACCTATTCCAGTCCAAACAGGGATGGATAACCAGAGAGCCATCAGATTTAACAGTGGCATCCATACAGAGCTTTAGAGTGAAAAACCAGAGTGAAAAACCCCAGGAAAAGGGGGGGAAAGGCCTCTAGGAAGGTGTTCTTCCCAATAAACCCCACTTCCAGCATTTTTTAATTGTGTCCACAGTCCCTTTTCCATTTACACACAATTTAAACAAGTGATCTGGCAGCAGGAGGGGAAAATGCTTGGGGAGGGACGCATGGCTGAGGAAGCTAAATAAAACAGTGGCCAGGTCTTCAATCATCCTATATTTTATATATACAAAGGCTGCGATTCCACTAAGCTTTTCCAAAACAATATGCAAAGAATCCAAAACAGGGCAAAGCAAGGGTAATAACTGGTTATAATTAAATCAGGGGCACGGCAGAGCTCTGCTCCTCTGCCAGGTTTCCCTGCAGGAGTGGCTGGGGACAGTGGCACTGGTGGGACTGGGAGCTCTCATGGGGCTGTACTGGTGGGCTGGTGCCTCAAGCCTGCACTGTCCCAGCAGGGAGATTTCAAGAGAGGTTAATGCTGGCCAAAATCTTTCCAAGTGATCTGAGGAGCTGATGACCTCACCCAACTCGTGTACAGTCCAACCTGTACAATAACAGCACATATTTTGTTGGCTGTTTTAGTAAATATTCAGACAAAGAAGCTGGGGCTTTTTTTTAAAAAAAAAACAACTTCAGAAACAAATCCAAAAAAAATTTTTGAAGAGGAAAAGAAAAAAAAGCAAGGAAAAAGAAGAGTAGCATTCTGGTCCAGAAAGGCAGGACAACATCCCACTAAAAAAAGATGCATCCTTCTCTTCCTTAGCTGAGATTTGTTAAAAATGCAGATTTCTCTGCTAAGCTGTGAAGGCAATCTGAGAGGCAGGTGGTTGTGCAACACTTGGCTGCTGCATGGCTCAGCTCTGAGATCCTTTTCCGTGATATTTACAGGAATTAATAAGAGGAAACAAGACCCACTTCAAGACATTAAACTGTCCAAACTGAAAAAAAAAAACCCCAAACTACAGTCATACCATTGCTGGACACGCCATGACCTCAGCCCCCTTCCTTCACCTCAAATGTCTTCAATTATTTCAACACAAGAAGGACTGGAGCAAGAGAGGTTTATTTTTAAGCCTTTGTGTCAATCTGAATTCCAATGGGGTTTGAACCCAGCACACCTAAATCAACATCAACATTTTTCTCCCTTTACTCTTTCTGTCTTTGTGATATCACAGCCAAAATATGATAGAGGCAGGTGAACCAAAACCAGTCTGGAGATGAGACACAATTCCTTGCGTTGTTGAAGAGCCAGAAAACCACCAAAACCTTTTTTTTTTTTTTTTTTTTTTTGCTCCCTGCCCCAGAAGAAAGACTCATTGGGGTAAAGGTGTGAATTATAGAGCAAAGAGCACTGCAATGGCCAGGTCCAGGCAGTCCCAAGCCCTAATTTACACTCTGTTTTCTCACCTTTTTAAGGTGAAGCTTGGACTGTTGTTCAGCAGAACTCCTTTGGTCAATACTTTCCAAACAGTTCACTGCAGAGCTACAAGTTGTTGTTTAGGGGTGTTTGTTTTTGGGTTTTTTTTTGTATTTTTCACTGATCATTTCCACCTCTAAACACCAGTGCACGGTCCAACAGCACTCCTTGGTAACTGTGGGATTGGGAATATCAGAAATCCCACACGAAACAACAAAAGCAGCTGCCTAAACCCTCCCATTTCCACCCAGATGTCTCTTGTTTCAATTAACGGAATCAAACTAATTCAGAGCCATTCACTGGCCTTGTTTGGACTGACTTGGAAAAACACACCTATAAATCACATCTGAAAAGCTGCGAAGAGAGAAAGAATTTGTTCCTCTTTGGGCAGTTCCTTTTGTTCTTTTTTTTTTTTGGTAGAACAAAGTTTTACTACCAAATGCAAAGTACACAATTATGTGTTGACAGCTCAGAGCCTCTGTGGTTCTGGCCACAATAAAACACAACTCCACACTGTCCCTTCCAGTTCTTCGAAATTCAGGGCACCCAGAGGCTCCCTCTTGCATCATCTTCCTGGGATTCTGAGCTGGAAAAGGGATTCCAAAGGTACAGGCAGCCTGAGGGTACCAAAACAGAGCCACACCAGGGATTTCCCTGCTCCCAAATGCATCAGACACGGGGTGCTCTGGGTTTCACTGCTCATGGAGCATTTTGAAATGCCAAATCAGAACAGTCAGAGCTGCAGGAAAAGCAGCAAAGGATCCCAGAATCATTTTGGTTGGAAAAGCCCTCCCAGATCATCGAGTCCCAGCTGTGCCCATCCCCAGCTTGTCCCAGCCCAGAGCTCTGAGTGCCACCTCCAGGGATGGGCACTCCAATCCTCCCTGGGCACTGCCAGTGCCTGAGCCC
>VZUI01053114.1:0-36158 GCA_013401135.1 Cettia cetti
ATATACATATACATATACATATACATATACATATACATATACATATACATATACATATACATATACATATACATATATGAAGGGAAAACTTTCTGTTTAGTCTAGTGCTCAGAAATGTTCCCTATTCTCAGCATTCACCTTAAGGATTTTATTTCCTTTGGGCAGGGAGCATCCGGAGAGGCTCCTGCCATCAGTTACCGCATCTCCCCCTGCCCAGCCCCAGCAGCCCTGGGAGCAGCTGCTAAAAGCTCGCTTTGGGCTCCCTCTGGTGTCGACCGTCCTGCAGAAAGCCTCTCCGGAGCAACCCGGGCCTCAGCAGCTGCAGCAGCACTGTTTGTACCGTGGGGTGCCAAGGGAACTGCTCGTCACTTGGTTGTTGGTAACGAGGGAGGCATGAAGCCTCTGCAGAGCACAGGGTAACACATCACGTCACATTCTGGACGCTCTGATTCTGCGAAAATCTAAGTGCTCGATGCCGTGTGAAGATCCAAGAGCTCACTGCGATGCTCTGCCATGGATTATGGCAAGAGCTGGCACACGCTGTGGGGGACTGGAAGGCATGCAGCCACTGCACTGGCCCCGCCTCTAGTGCAGCCCCTCGAAGCTGTCATACCATGGGACAGATACTGAGAGGCATCAAGCTACAACATCTGAAAAGTTTACAAAAACTGCAAGGCTGGGACTAGGAAGCAGATGGTGGGGCTGGCTGGGGTCTGGTAGGATTGGGGCAGTGTGGCTCCACACAGAACTACAAAATCAATTAAGTTGGAAAGGACTTCGAAAATCATCAAGCCCAACCTATGTGTGAACAGCCCCATGTCAATCACACAATAGCACTAAGGTGCCACGTCCAGTCTCTCCTTGAACATCTCCAGGGACAGTGAATCCACCAACTCGCTGGGCAGTCTGTTCCAATGTCTAATTACTGCTTCTGTGAAGAAATTCTTCCAAAAGTCCAACCTAAACCTCCCAGCTTCAGACTGTATCTTCTTGTCCTCTCACTATTTACTTGGGAGAAGAGGCTGAACAACCTGGCTCCACCCTCCTTTCAGGCAGTTGTAGAGTGATGCCTCCTTCTGAGCCTCTCCTCTTCACGCTAAATAACCCCAGGTGCACCTTGTAGGACGTGTGCTCCAGACCCATCACCGCCCCTGTTCCCTTCTCTTGACACACTCCAGTATCGCAGTGTCCTTCCTGAATTAAGGGGCCCAGAATTGGACACATTACACGAGGTGTGGCTTCACTCGTGCAGATCTCACTGCCCTGGTCCTGCTGCCCCCACTATTGCTGCTACAGGCCAGGATGCCATTGGCCTTCTTGCCCACCTGGGCCACGGCCTCCTGGCTCATGCACAGCCGCTATCGACCAGCACCCCCAGGTTGTTTTCTGCCGGGCAGCTTTCCAGCCACTCTGCCCCCAGCCTGTAGCGCTGCATGGCGTGGTTGTGACCCACGTGCAGGACCTGGAATTTGGCCTCGTTGAACCTCCTGCTGTTGGGTCCCGGCCCATCGTTCCAGCCCGTCCAGATCCCTCTGCAGGGCCTTCCTAGCCTGCAGCAGATCGACGCTCCGACCCAACCTGCTATCGCCCACGAACGCCCCCGGTCACGGGGAGCCCCGCGGCCTGTGCGGGCGGTGCGGGGGCGGTGCGGGGGCGGCGGGGCCGTTTCCACGGCAGCGGGCGGGTGCGCCGGCCCGGCCCGGCCCGGCCCAGGTGCAGCCGTGCGGCGCCGCCGGGACATTTGTCCGCGGCCCGGGGACGCTGAGGCGTGTTCGTGCTCCGCGCCTCGGCCTCGGCCTCGGCTCGGCGGGTGAGAGGGGCTGGCGGCGCGGCCCGGAGGCGGGAGGGGTGGCCGGGATACAGCTCTCAGGAAGTTTAACCCAACTTTCCGCTGAGTCCGCGGGGCCCCGTGGGCGGTGTCCAGGCTCGACTTTGAGCCGCGCCGAGGTGAGGTTGGGGGAGGGCTCCGGGGGATCTGCGCTAGCGGATGCAGCGGGACCGAGTGCGGGCCTGCCGTCCGGGAAGCTGATGTGTGCCGGGAGGCAGCTCCCGGACCTGCTCCCCGCGGTTCACTCCGCGCCCGCAGCTCTGCCGGCTGGTGCCGGCTGGGGCTCCTCTGTGTTTCACAGCTTGAAGCAGGGCGAAATGCTTCATCGTGAGGTAAAGATGCTGTTATCGCTGTGGCATGTTTGGTCTACTCAAAAACCCTTCGTCAGAGTGCTGAGTGCCTTGACTCACCAGTGTTATAGTTAAAAGATAGAGTTTTGTCAACCATGGGGGGGAAATGGTTGAAATTGAAGCAGAAGCCTGGCTGCTGGGACCGTGAGGGTGAGGCTGTTATAGGATGCTACTATTCAGTGTTTCTTGTACCGTCTCACTTTAACTCTGTGTGCTTCTCTTCAGGCCAGCAGGGCAACAATAGGCAAAATGACAGCTGTGAGGTATGAACAAGGGACTCAGCCGAGAGAATCGTCTGGGTGAGTGAAATGAACTGTGCCAGTGAGGGGATTTGGGATTGCATATGTGGTGTGTGGTCTCCTGTCTTTAGGTTCTTAGTGCTTCAAATATAACAATGGGAATAATGGTGGAGTGTCTGAAATTTGTACAGCATACAGTCTTTTTATCTCCCCTCTCCCACCAGTGCTGCTGTCTGAGAGGAGGGATATCTTTGAGAGAAATGCGTTGTTTTGATTCACTTCTTGTAAGTAGTTAGTAAGTGATTAATGAGTACAAGGTCTCCATCCTTAGTATAATAAGCCCATGGCATTAAAGTGTGCCCTCTTTTAGTATCCAGACTGTCAAGAGACTTAAGAGAGAGTGTCAAGGTGTCTTGCAAGATGCTCTTTCTCTGCTTGCTTTAAAGGCCTCGAATCTGTAGTTGCCTTTAGCTGTGAGCAGCCAGAAAAGCCTATGCTCTGTATGGAGTGTGTGTGTGAAGGAAAGAATTTCTTCTAATATGTCCTCCTTTTCTTCTCTTCCACCCCCATAGTCAAAGCCTAATTGTAGCAGCTTGTGGCTGAGAGCTTGTTCTGCCTTGGACAACAAGTAGATGTAGAATGATCAGCAAAACAAACTCCCTCTGAGGAAAGCATTATCAGAACTGAATTTTTGTGTGGGAGCACTATGGAAACAGTGTACTTGGACTTGACTTCTGTTTCATCTTTGTATTAAAGATTGTCTTCCTAACTGAAAACACTTCTGTTTCTCATTCTTCTTGTTTTATATTTTAATCTCAGACAAGAATAAGAGGGTGGCATTTGCTGCACTTCATGTGTCTGCAAGTATAAGCAAGTGACCTGCAGCAAAATTGCTGCAGCAGTAGCAGGTTTTAATAAGTGAAGCCTTTCTGCTGTTCAGTAAGTGTAAACACCCGAGTGAATGTTCTGTAAGAATAGCTGGGAAGCAAATCTGAATGCCTGTCCGTCACTAGAGCTTTGCTTCAGCTCTAGGAACAAAATGAGGACAGTGATTTCACTGGAAACACTGGAGCTGGGAAATAAGGGTTGAATGCTAAGACTGTTGCATCAGAATAATTCTTCTACTGAGCCTGAGTGCAGGTGGTGAAGCATCACTACTGTTTGCTGAAACTGTAGAAGCATCATTAAACTTCTTGCTTAAAAGGTGGTTAGCCCAGATTGCAGAAGCAGTGCTGCTGGTACATGGGTCTTTTGTGGAGGATGAAGAATATTTGAATCCTCAGAGTTATTACACTAATGCTTCAGACATGTTAGGATGCCTCAGAACAGCATGGAAACATCAATATTGAATATATGTATGTAGCTGTTCCTGCCCACTAAGCAGTGAAACCAGAGGTGGAGCCTCAGCAAACACTGTGGCTGTGCTATTATACATCACAGTATCTTCTCTGTGGAGGAAACTGAAATAACAACTCCTAGATTTTGATGCTGCATTTTTTGTCTGAAATTGTCATGTGGCCTTAAAAAAAAACCCAAAAACTTGATCTGAAGAGACCCTTTTAAGGAAGTTATGGCAAGCAGCCACTACCCCAAAAAACTGCTGTTCTAGCACTAGCTCAGCTGCTGCTCTGGTCTTCCAGTTTCCGGTCTGGTATCCTGCTCTGCACAAAAAACATCTCTATGTTATGGCTTTTCCTGGTGAAAACATGAATTCTCTGTACAGAAGGTAACTGTGACAGCATTAATGTCACTTGGACTCTCTGAAACCATTATGCATGTTTCTGGCACTTCTAGAGCCTGGACTGTTGAGTCCTTAGTGGGCTCATGGATGCCCTGCTTCAAAGCCCTTTGTACTGCTGAACACATCTGTCTCTTTTGGGGGGGGGGGAAAGGGAAAACTTGAGAAATGGGCTGCTAATATAAAATAGATGAGCACAAGCTAAGGGGTTCAGCTGTGCCAGCATGGGGGAAGTCTTTCTTCCCCTGGTACTGGGCTTGTGCTCTGGCTCATGCTGCTCCTCACTTGACAGTTAATTCTGGGTTTTGGGACAACAAAGCATATCAGTATACAGAATTGACTTCTTTATCAGTGTATGACTTGTATTATTTCTTTGCCAGCTCTCCAACAGCTGAAGAGGCCACAGTAAAGATTGATAATGGTCGTGATGAGGGAAATGGACCTGACAGCTGTTCCAAGTAAGCTAATGATACACTAAATTTCTTTGCTTACCCCCAGAACAAGAATCTGATGAGCCAAAATAAGAAGGCAGATGGCTTGTTGAAGTAGAGATAAGCCCATTAAAATGCTTGATACTGACATTTCTTCTAGTACGTAGTGAAGATGGATAAGTTGAGGAAGCCTCTTTATCCCTCTAGAGATAAAAGCCCAACCCAAGGACGCAAGTCCATCATATTATAGAGAACAGGTAGTCCTAAACCACATTGATTAAATTTTCCCAAAGGAATGAATTTGTGAGAGCACAGAACAACAAGTGCTTCTGAGAAAGTGAGGTGAATGAGTATCTGGGCATAACAATAAGCATCATGGTACTTATCAAGGCTAAATTGTCTAAACTTTCTCATAGTTAATTCTGTTCTTGAAGCAGTTGTTTCCTGACAGTGTTTACCTCATGTTACTCTTACAGCAAACTTAGTCAAGTCAGTAGAGAGTCCTGCAGCTCAATAACAGTAAGCCTAAGCCTGTTATTTCAGTTATTCTATGTGACAATGTTTTTTTAGATTTCAGAAGTCAGAATTTACAAATGTATTAAATGTATTTCACAAAAGCTCTAATCTAATTATGTCATCAGATGTGCCATGTTTCCTTCAACTGATTTAAGATATTGGCAGTCCAAACTGGAGTGGTGTGTATGTGTATTTTGATCTGTTGTGTACCTAGTTAGAGGTACCTGTCCATAGACTGTGGAAGCTGCAGTCTTGGTGTCCCCACCACAATTGTAGGATTGACTGGACACAGACCAGCAAACCATTAGTGTCACTATTGCAGTGTTTCCTTAGATATTTGGCACTCATAAATACCAGGGAAACCTGTATGTTAAGCTGCCTGCAGGACAAGACATGGTGTTACATCTTGGCTTCTGTAGGAAAAGTGAGTACTACAACTCACATATATCCTTTCAGCTTAAGAAAGCAAATGTTTGCTGGTTAGACCTTGTGCCTTAGTTTAGAGTAAGAACCTAATAATGAAAAATGTGGGTTAATTCAGTAACCCCAGCAAGATGCTGCCTCAGCACTTTAAAGGTATCTGGCCTTGTCTTAAACTGGGTTATTGAAGTGCACCAAGTGAAATGCAGTGCTTAAGTTGTCCTGGAGGAAACAAGTATTTTGGACAGGATCACTGTGGTGCTATGTGCACTACTGAGCTGACAAAAACTTTTAACAGTGCAAAATAAATCTATCAGTACTTTTTGTCAGTATGTTAGGACTAATGGTAAGTCCTGCTGTTAGTGATATGCTCGGAAAAATGTGTTTTCTTCTAAGTGTCTAAGAGGATACTTAGAAGAAAACACTAAGTGTTGATGCTTATAGTATTTAAGTAATCTTGGGATTACTTAACAGACTGGTAGTCTGTTTTTCAGCCTTTCAGCACTTGAGGTTTGCAGGTTTTACACCAAGAATTTCTACCTTAGTTCTTGGTGTAATCTAAAGAGGCTTCCAGCCAGAAAGAGAGTTACATAAAAGCTTTGTTCTAAACCAAAGGGCTTAAAGCATACCAAAGAGGCAACAAAATCTACTGTAATTGGAAACAAGAGCTGTGACCCTGCCAGACTGAAGATAATTCTCACAACTGGAAGAACTTGGCTTCAGAAACACTTTTTCTTAAAAGATACTTGGATTTTCAATCTGAAAGCCAAACTGATGTTTCCTTTTTAAAGTAGGAGAGGGATTTATATTCCTCTATTCCAAAGGCACAGGAGCTGTTAACAAGTGCAACTCTTTTCATGCCTGGGAAAAAAAAAATGGCCTGATACTACAAGCTAATATATGGAACTAAATATATTAAGAGATGTTGATCTTCCAGTCTTCCTTTTTGACCAATACCTGTTATGTAAACCATGCTTATAGCTTACTAAACCAAAATTCAAGTGTCACTGGAATTGTGACATGGAATAGTGTTACAGATAAGTACATACTGCTGTATTTCTAAGGTCTGGAAGCTGATTAATACTTTTTCTAACAAGTGATCAAAGCACTGTTTTCAAGTACTCTCTTAACCTATATACTTAATAAATGCAACTTAATAATCTCATCTTAGAGAAATCACTACTATACAGAATACTAAAACCAAAGGAATGGAAACAAAAGAATATAACAGTGCCTTTATGGCTGATACTTGTAGCAAAATGTCCCTTGTCTTGATATCAGTTCTCTTCTCTTGCAGTGCAACTAGGAGAAAAATTGCCCCGTTTGTGATGTCATTTGGATTCAGGTAAAAGCTTGAGCTTGTAATGATGAGGGAAATGTAAAAATAGTCCTCATTTCTGATGTAAGAACTTGGAGAGTTCCTTAAGCATTAGTAACTCCAGCTTGCTTTGTCTGAAAGTACTGGATCCCTTGTCAACCCCAGGAAAGGTAACTTGAGAAAAGTATTAGAACTGAAAAATAAGACTTAAACAGATATGACTGCATTCTCCAAGAAGAGCTGAAAGTCAGAACTGCAAGTGCCATTGACTTGGATAAAACCTCTTTAATGGCTCATTCTTGGCTGGCAGCTGTTGAACAGTTGGTCAGTTGTGTGTAGTCTAGGTGCTGGAACAAGGCAAGCCATTAAAGACAGCTACTTTTAAGGGGCTCTGTTAAGTCATGAGAGGGAGGAAAGCTGAATAAGGTGAAAGCAACAATGATACTTGTATGCCTTAGAGCATTCAGGTTTGCACTGCCTCTAGGTAGCTGTGAAATCATAAATTAATAACTCCATCTGTGTCTGAGGTGAATGTATGGTTCGACATAGATGATGGTCTCTGTGCATATCACTTAAAAATGGAATTGAAAACCTTCAGCTTCTAATTACCAGGCTCCAGTCTATGTAAGAGAACACGCTTTTGCTGAAACAGCTTAGTAATCAGGGTTTGTGCTGTTCAGTTAATAAGTGTTCATTCCTGCCTCTCGAACTTACATGTATTTTTCTCTGCAGAGTATTTGGAGTTGTACTTATCATTGTGGACATTATAGTTGTGATTCTGGATCTGGCTATCAGTGAGAGAAAGAAGGCTACAGAGATTCCTGAAGGTGTTTCCCTGGCAATAGCGCTCTTCTTTCTCATCGATGTTCTTCTGAGGGTGTTTGTTGAAGGGTAAGGCGTGGGCAAAAACTAAGTCCATGTAGCAAATCCTTAAGCTAGGAAGGAAGCAAAACTTCAAGCTTGAGCTATGAACATAGTATCCTGTAGGTGATTTTCTGGTATAGATAATAGCCACATCCTTTCTTGGTGGTGTATGTTGGTGGTTACACTTCTATAGAGCAACGTGTAAGTGTTTTCAGTATAGGTGAGCACTTGGAAACTACATCAGCTTTGCCAAAGCTTGTGTGTAAATCAGGGGTAAGATTGCAAGTGAGGCTTCAGTGCTTAGTGTTAAGAACAGCTGCAGGAAAGCTTGTCTCCAGCAGTAGCTCTGTATAGATGGTTCTCTTCCTGAAGATATATTTCAGTCTTTGCCACCTGTATTGGCATCTGTCTAAAACTCTCCTTGGTTTCAGCTTCAGGAACTATTTCCAGTCCAAGCTGAATATTTTGGATGCGTGTATAGTGGTGGGCACCCTGTTAATTAATTTGACATACTCCTTCGTAGACGTTGGTGCAGCAAAGGAGATACCAAGGTAAGAGTGGTATGGCAGCTGGTAAGTGTGAGCTCTTTCCTCCTTAATCTTCTAAGAATTTTCTTGGGCACTTCTAAGCCAGATGTGTGCATATGAGATCACAAATGGGGCTGTGATAGTGTGTACACATGGTACAGAGCAGTGAAGGATAGACACACAGCTTTGGTCCGTGGTTATGCTGTAGGGTGGGGGGGATCTGAACATACTAATTGGGGTAACTAAAAGTGAGACCATCAAATGCTCTGACTCAAGCACTTTTTGGGGAAAGGTGTGTAGTAGCCCTAATAGAGAGGAGAGTCTGAGGGAAGATGAAAAGAAGAGTTAGATTATCATAGCAAATGGAACAGACAACAAAGGGAGGATCTCCATCTAAAGGATATTGCAATAGAAAGAGTTGCCAAACCGTCTTGTTTCCTTTGCTTTCCCAAAATATATGCCGGATTTTTCAGCCATCCCCTGGCGAGAGGAAACATGCTGTTTATGTGCATAAGCTTCTTCAAGTCCAGTTTCCTTCTGATTTCTGTGTCTTGATTAGATGATAACCTGTGAGATTAATCCATTCCTGATGAAGCCAGAACCACACCTTTAAGATGAGTTTATCTGCACTAGGTTTGACTTAGAGAAACTTTCTTGCATCAGCCAGGGAAAAGTCTAGCTCTTAAAAAAAAAAAAAAAATTAAAAAGTCATCCCCTGCCCCAAATTCAGCTGACTAATGGGCATAAGAGGGGAACATTATTACAGAAGAAAACAAAGTTTAGTTATTGAAGAAATCAGAGCTGAACAAATATCTCTAAGTACTAGTTTTCTCTTAAAGTGCTTCCTAAACTTGGGTATCAAGAAGTAAACTGTCAAAGGAATAGCTTTTGTAGCCTAGCTTCCTCCTAGGTTGCCTGAAACATTCATTGGAGTTTTTAATTATTACTTTTCGTTTCTATGGCCACATTTCTCTAAAGCAGTTTTGATCTTACAGCAGCACCCAGATAAAGGGAGGTGAAAAGAGCAGTATGACAGGGTACTCTGCACTCTTATCTCTACTAGGCTATTTTAGTAGGAGGCCTGGTCCTACACTGACCCATTTGGCTATAGATCTGTGTGTTCAAGTTCTTTGTATTCTGATTTTCTGAAGTTGATGGGAATCTAGAATAGGTTTTTGGCTCATGTTATGAGGACTTCACTGCTGCTCTCAGAAGACACTCAGCTGGGGCCTACCATCTTGCCCATTCAATTTTTGAGGCCCTCTGTAAGGCATTTATTGTTAAAGGCTCTAAAATTGTTTTCTGACCAAAATATTGCTACCTGACAGTAAATGATACCTCAGAGTTGACCAAATCCCAAATCTTGAGATGTTGGTCTTCCCACCTAACCCAGCAATAGTGTCCACAAAATCCAGTAAATTCCCAGTAGCCTTACTGGGGTTATTTTTTTTTTCTTTGCTGAGTCCTTCCTCAAGAAGCAAACAGTAATCTTAAAGCATCTGTTACATCTCAGAATAATTAGAATTTGAGCAGCTTTTATGTGGATGAGAGCTCATATATGACAAGTGAATTTCAGTGACAGACATAGAGGTAATGTGCCCTGATGGAGGAGTATGGTTTCTCTTTCTAATCTGGTCTAGCTGGGTGTGTGTAGAAATGAGTTAACTGTTTTCTTGCAGTCTGACCTATAAAAGGACTTTGAGGAATGAGAGCTGGCTATCAGTCTGGGAGCTAATGCTTAACAGGCAGACTTCCTTAGGGGCAGAATGCAAACAGCTCTTCTCTTGAAGAACTGCTTCTCAGAGTTGTGGGCAGAGGGGTTAGGGAGTTTTCACCCCAGTTTTGGTTCATCTCATTTGCTGCTAGCTCTAAGGAAATTCTGCTTTGAAAACAGGATGGTGATACTGAGTTTAGAAGCAGCTCAGGGAAAAAAACTGAAACTTTCCTCTAGGTATCCAGGACAACCTTACCATGCTGACTTTAAGCTCCATATCAGTGGGGGGCAAACTGTGTTCAGCTGGTGTTTTGTCTCCCTTACTGTTTGTATTCACCAGCATTTTTACACAAACGTATCAAAACCTAGAATGTGTGTGTGCTGCTTAAAATGTATGCTCACTTACCTCCTTAAGGAATGAATTGAGTATGAGTTTGCCCTTGTCCCTACGAATGTGGGAAAGCAGCTGCTGGTGTTCTGTTGTTTTGATAGAATCACTCACCTAAGTGGCTTTCCTGCTTCAAAGTTCAACAATAGTTCAAAGTTCCTCAAACCAAACCAAGTGTTCACGTTGCTGAATGATTAAACATATACTGATCTGTTCTCAGGTTTCTTAATCAAGTCATGATGTACTTAGCCTGTCTAGCTTCTTTTTAGTTATTTTTCAGTGGGCTACATACACTTTAGTGTGGCTACATACACTTAAATGTATAATTGAGAATAAGCTTCAAGGTACAAAAACTTGGTGATAATAACACGGGTAATGTTAATGGAATTTGTTTTCTAGCCAGATGTGCCTGTGGAAGTCTGTTTGAGCAAGTAGGGGATCTCCTAATTCTGTTAGCTGTTGAGAACATGTACTCAAAAAAAGCCTTAGCAATAAATCTGTGATATTGTATTTGTTCCAAAATCAGTCTGAGATGTTCTAGTAAAACATGTGAAGCAAAGCTTTAAACTTTCCCTGAAACAGCTTTTAAACAGCTTTAATCTTTGCCTGTAAGTTTATTTGTGTCCATTTTCTTTCATGGTGAATCTGTCATCTAGAATGGTTATTTTCCTCCGAGTTCTGAGAATTGTCATCTTGATAAGAATATTTCGTCTGGCGTCACAAAAGCAGCAACTTGAAATGGTGACCAGGAGAATGGTAAGTTGGCCTCTTAAAGTATCTAGACTACTACTACTGTTTCCATCTCTTTCTTCAGGCAGCATCACTGGTAAGTAGCAAGACTGACCATGGCCTACTGGTCTGCAATGGATAGTGTTCCCCAAGCAGCACAGCTGTTCAATGTCCTTGACAGGGCTTTGGAGCTTTGCCTCCACCTTCAGTAAAGCCTCATCATTCATGGCATTGCTCAAGTAAGCAGCAACTTGACCTGGAATGCCAGCATATCAAAGTGATTGCAACACCCCGTGTGTCTCAACTGACAATTTCTAGCTTGTGTGGCACATAGACTGTTTTCCCTCACATGGGGGAATGTAGGAATTTTAATGTGTCTGATGCTTTATTTTGGGTACAAACAAAGCAATCTCGCTGTTGAAGCCCTACCCACTGTCAGTGCCTCTTATTTTCATCAGGGGCATTCAAGTGGTACTTTAAGCTTCAAGTGTATCCTATTGTTTAGGAATAAACAGTTTTGGTTATAGTACCCTTAACTTTATTCTTTTTTCCCTCAGTCTCGAAACTCAAATAATTATGACAGTTTCATGTGGCAGTATTCATAGAATCTGCAGTGTTCTTTTCACTAGAATAAATTTTGATATTTAAGGGTAAAAATTCTATATGGAGCTTCTACCTAGAAGTTAATACAAGGAATTTGCTCTTGGATAATGTTGTAATGAAATGAGGCTATGTTACTCAGGCTTAACTGGAGAGTCTAGATGGTTGAATTTTTCTAGTAACAGGCAACACTTGGTGATCATCAGCATTCTTGTGGAAGATTAACTCTTTCTCTTTTTTGGTCAGGTCTCTGAAAACAAAAGACGTTATATGAAAGATGGCTTCGATCTGGATCTCACTTATATTACTGGTTTGTGGAAACAAATGTCGCTTTGCAGCATGTTGAAGACTTGTTTTTCAGATAATAAGGGCTTGTAATGAAATACAGACAATGTTTTAGACTCATAAAATTTAAGTGTGAAGATAAATCATGCCTTTTCTGTGGGATTTTGAAATATGGATTCCTGACTGACACTGTTCTCCAGAATTAGCCTTCTCGGAGAGTTGTTCATGCTGTATGTAATGATAGAAAATTATCTGAGGCCTAGGGAACCAGTGTTGGGGAACTATTTACTTACAGTATTTTTGCTTCTGATTCTGTGGAGATTGACACTTGATGGCGGCTGATTTGTCTTGCTCTAGCCATGCTAAATGTAGAGGAAACCTACCAGAAATGGGTAGATTGCTCTTATAATTAGGGTAAGAATAAGACATTTGATAAGGATGTTTCTTAGTCATGTAGTTCTTATGTGCAGGGGGACTTCCTACTGTTACTTGTGATTGCTGTCTTCTCAACAGATCGAATTATTGCAATGTCATTTCCGTCTTCTGGGAAGCAGTCTTTCTACAGGAATCCCATAAAGGTAAATATCTTACCTACCAAATTCTTTTTTTCTGAAAGTTGTTTCCTTTTTAGGCTCCCACTAATTTACATGTGGCCTAGATCATGTTAGTCCTAGTTCTGCTGCCTTTGCTGTTTGGAATAACTGACTGATGATCTCCACTGTGCTGCACTGCTTATGTTGTAGTGTCTCAGCTAAACCTAGTGGTTTGCATCTCACAGTGTGGACACATCAGTGCTTTGATGCTCCTGTTCTTTGGGAATGTTTTGAAGAATCAAGGTGGTTCTGTCCCAGGCTGGTAATGGTGATAAGATCTGTTCACCTAAATAAAGTTGCTTTAAAGGTCTGTATACATAATGTCCTTTTCAGAGCTCTGTTTCCTGATATTGTAGAAACATGTATAGGGCCAGGAAGATAGCTACAGTAGTACTTTTATTCCAGACAAGAACCTGAGCTGTCAGGTTGGAAGGGTCTGCTTTCCAAGGGCTGTTCATGAATGAAGTTGTTGATCCCACCTGGGGCGGGGGGGATTGAGGTGGCAGTGCAAATAACAAGCAGAGCACTAACTAGTCTGAACTCGTTTTTGCTTAGGAAGTTGCAAGATTTTTGGACACCAAACATCCAGACCACTATAAAGTCTACAATCTCTGCAGTAAGTATGTTTAGCTGCCGATCATATTTGAGATAAAATTTAATATATAAGTGAAAAGTATGAAACCAGAAGCTAAGCATGCATGGCTTTAGCCAAGTTTTTTTCATTTTTATGTCTGTTAACACTGCTGTATTTAAGGCACTAGTACATGCTCAGACCAGCTGTTGTGTGCTACAGACCACTTTCTTTGTTACTTCCTTCTCCCTTCCTGCCCTAAAGTCAGATCTTTTCCTATAGGTGAAAAGGGCTATGACCCCAAGTACTTTCACTACAGGGTGGAAAGGATCTTCATTGATGATCACAATGTCCCAGCACTACAGTGAGTCCTACCAAGAAATACTTATATTGTAGTAATTCTATGTAGGCATTTGCCTTGATCCACTAACTTTCCCCTTATTTAGGGACATGCTGAAATTCACTGCCAGTGTCCGTGAGTGGATGAGTCAGGATGAGAAGAACATCATAGCAATTCACTGTAAAGGAGGCAAAGGTAGGATTTCTCATGTGCAATCTGTGTGTGCTACAAATCATGCTTCTGTGCTATTGTAGCTTCTTTGATTAAAGTGTGGCCTTAAACCATTCCACGAGCTGGGTTTACAGTGTAACTTGACAAATACTGCAGACACTGTGATGACTAGCATGAGTATAGTACTCTGTGTTTAATATTAAACAACTCCATTTTTAGGTAGTCTAAATTGGTTCTTAATCTAAGCTGTCATTATGTCTCTTAAAATGTTCTTCAATAACTTTCTTGCAGCTGGAACAGCAGTCCCCCAGGAGAGACTGGGGTTAGGAGGGCTACTGAAACTGCTACTGTTAAAGGTGTTAGGCTGCTGCTTTGGCTTCTGGTAGCCAGTCACCCATGCTGAATATTTTGCATTGTAATATAGCTCAAACTATCCATTGTTTAGGTTGGAAAAAGACCTATAAAATCAAGTCCAACTGTTAATCCAGTACTACCAGATCCACCACTAAACTATGTCTCTCAGTGCCACATCTGCACACCTCCAGGAATGGTGATTCAGCCACTTTCCAGGGCAACCTGTTCCAGTGTTCAGTAGCCCTGTTGGAGAAGAATTTTTTCTTAATACCTGGGTCTAAATCTTCCCTCGGGCAACCTGAGGCCATTTCCTCTCTTTCCATTGCTTTTTACTTGATGGAAGAAACCAACCCCACCTCACTATGACCTTTACAGCAAAAAAGTCTCCTATGAGTCTCCTTTTCTCTAGGCTAAACACTCTCAGCTCTGTCTGCTGTTTCTTGAAGACTTGTGCTCCAGACCCTTCCCCAGCTCTGTGACCTTTTCTGGACACACTCTTGCATCTCAATGTCTTTCTTGCAGTGAGGGGCCCAAAACTTAATGCAGGATTCAAGGTGCAGTCTCTCCAGTGACAAGCAGAGAGGGACAATCACTGCCTTGGTCCTGCTGGCCAGAATATTGCTGATACAGGCCTTCCTGACCACCTGGGCACACTCTGACTCATATTCAGCTGCTGTCAACCAGCACTCTCAAGTCTTATTCTAGTAGGCTGCTTTTCAGCCAGCTTTCCCTGAGCCTTTAGCATTCTGTGGGGCTGTTGTGACCCAAGTGCAGGTCCCAGCCCTTCACCTCACACTTTTGGCCTTGTCCCATCGATCCAGCCTGTCTAGATCCCTCTGCAGAACCTTCCTACCCCTCCAGCAAATCAGCCTGGTGTCCTTTTCAAACTGACTGAGGGTGCACTCAGTTCCCATGTCCAGATTGCTGGTAAAGACATTACACAGAACTGGCCCTGTTCTGTGTCCTGGGATCACCACTGGTGACCAGCTGCCAACTGGAAGTAACTCCACTCACCACGATTCTCTGCGCCTGTCCATCCAGACAGGTTTTTACCCAGGGAAGAGTGCACCTGTCCAAGCCATGAGCAGCCAGTTTCTCCAGAAGAATGCTGTGGGAATTGGTGCCAAAGGCTTTACTAAAGCCCAAGTAGACAACATCCACAGCCTTTCCCTCATCCTTTAAGTGGGTCACCATCTCATAGAAGGAGTTCATGTTGATCAAGCTGGATCTGCCCTTCATAAATCCATGTTGGCTGGGCCTGATCCCTGGTTGTGCTGTATTTGTTGTGTGATACTACTCAAGATTATCTGCTCCATAACTTTACCCCTCCCGAATGTTCCAGGTATTACTGCTTAAATCAAAATACACATGATATTACGTGATAGAGTACAATGAAGTCTTAAAGAAACAAGAATAGTGAAAACCATCAAACATGTGAGCTAACCTGCAGGTGCTATCTGAACCAACAGTGATTTGGGAGCTGTTGAAATGCATAAATAACTGCAAGTAAGCCAAACTTCCCTGCAAATATCTGCCACATCTTTAGCTGCCTACTGATACTATTGCAAATACTTGGCTTCAAGTAGGTGGTTACTTAAGATTAAATAGTTGCCCCCAGGTGGAGCTCTGTCTTAAAAGGTTTTGCAAAACTGAATGTTGAAACTACCTGCAGGTCAAAACCAGCTTGAAGAACAAGTATAGGGAGGGTGACTTGACCTCTGAGATTTTAAATTAAAAACTGAAACTATATAGGCATCTTCATGCTAGCAGATTTGATGGCTTTGTAGTGAGGTTGCAGGGAAAACAGTTGGGGCAGAGAAACAACTCTTGACACTTACAGCATTAGGAAGTTTCAGTTTCTAGCCTCATTTAGTAGAGTGCTTGATTCTATTTCCTGCTGAATGGCAGAGTCAGATACTGACCAGCTGCCTAAGTGTCTCTAGTAATGAAAATGTGGTGACAAGGAACAAGCTGACAAACTGTAGTATCTTGTCTTTAACTCATTCTTCTCAGAAATACTTGACTGCTTAGTGTCACTTATAACTCTTGAAATAGATGAGGTAACAAATGACTTCACCTTCACAAAAATAATCCCAAATACCTTTGAACTGCTGTAATTTA
Organism: Cettia cetti; assembly: GCA_013401135.1. Taxonomy (NCBI): domain Eukaryota; kingdom Metazoa; phylum Chordata; class Aves; order Passeriformes; family Sylviidae; genus Cettia; species Cettia cetti. Next base: position 16,098 of record VZUI01053114.1, read on the forward strand.
ATTTGTATTGTATGTCTAATACAGGCAGGACTGGAACAATGGTCTGTACTTGGCTCATAGACAGTGACCAGTTTGAGAGCGCAAAGGTAAAAACTGCTTTGTATTTTTTGATTTGTTTAGTATTCAAAATATCCTTTTAGGATTTCCTGAATTGCTGAAATGCATTAATACTCTGAAAAAAATCTATATTAGAAAAAGGATTCTCTAAAAAGTTTGGTTTTAAAAAAGTTTATTCAGGTCTTACTGCAGTATAAATTCTGATGGAGACTATTTGTGATCTGAAAGAAGTAAGAAAATAGTGTTTAACAGGACTTGAAGGATTCTTTTTGGAGGAATAATGTGCCTATGGTCTAGAGCAACAACTTAAGCTGTAGGTGACTTCTGAGCAAACTCTCCTAAAGCTAATATCACTGGTTTTAAGTGGTTTTAAGCAATTTTTTGTCCAGTTTCTCTCCAAGTAGTGTGAGGCATCAAGAATTGGCTTATCTTGACAGCCAGCATTACAAAAGGAAGCCCTTCTAAGGAAAGGGAGAAAGATCAAGTCCCAGCCAGGACAAGTGCTGATGCTGCTTTAGTATCCCAGGTGTGCTATATCAGCTGGAGACTGGGGGTGCAGAAGGCCCAGGACACTCAAGGTAGTCTGGGCAGACTGTATATCTGTTTAATCACTTGTTTTCCTCTGAGTTTGCTTTGTAAAGAAGTAGTGTTCAGCTTGGTCTGCCACAGACTGCTTGAGAAATATAGATCATTCTAAAGCAATTACTTAAAAGTCATATTGCTCTCCATCACTCTTTCATGAATGACAGATTTGTGTCTGACTTCCTAATTAGTACTTTCTTCATGTACTTAGAAGTCTCCTTTAGAAGGTACCAGAACAACTACTGCATATTTCCACTTGCATTCCTTTACTGGACTTGAGTAGTGTAGTTCTAGTTAACTATCCACTTCTCAAGAAGGGGAATGGTGGTGGGATGGATAGCTTAACCCTTGAAATTATCATCCTGTGTAGGAAAGTTTGGACTACTTTGGGGAGAGAAGAACTGATAGAAGCACGAGTACAAAGTTTCAAGGAGTGGAAACTCCCTCACAGGTAAGCTCGAGCAGGTTCAGAAGCAGTAGTCAAACCAATACTAACCTTTTGAGTGCTTATGCTACCCCACCTACCCTGTCTTGTTTCAGACATGTAGGTTCCTATTAGTTGCCTAACTCCTTAACTTTCTGTACTTTCTGTGAGAGCTGGAAGATGAACAGCTGACAGGGTTGCCCTGCATCTTTCTCCTTCCCCTTATACCTTTCTCTGCATAATAATGTCACATCTGAAATATAATATCTAGGATAACAACAGAATTCTTGAGTTTGGGAATGCTTTCAGTCCAACCCCTCTGTTCAAGCAGAGTGACCTGGACAGATGTGTCTGGTCAGGTCTAGAATGTCTGCACAGCTGCAGATTCTGCAGCATGTCTGGGCACCCTCACAGGAGTGTGACATTGTTAGGCAATTGTTAACAAGGGTGCACAGAAGCCTGCAGCCTAGCCTGGGATGGGGCCGTGGCACTGATTTGGCTTGGGTAGAGGAATGCACCTTCTGCAGACTGCATTCACTGGGAAATACTACACAAGTTTTTGCCTCAGACCACAGTTTTGCACGTCTTGATTTAGTGTTCTGCATGATGCGGAGTTGGGAAGTGAATCTGGTGATGGGTACTTACAATTGCTGGTATAAAATAGAAGTATACCTGTCCTTCAGTAAAATGAAGATACTTGTATGTTTAAACATTCGGCCTCTTAAGGCTACAATGTAAAAGCTCCTCACTTCTTGCAGAACTAAAAAGAACAGAATTCCTCCTAAAACATGAAATTAAAATGCTGATTTAAAATGTTAATGTTGAATTTGTCTAGAAGATTGTTTCAACTGGGAAAGGGATGGAGAACAATTGACTTTCTTCTTAGCTTTGGACTTTGAAGAGCTAAAAACTTGGAGTAAAAGATCTGTTTAAATCCTACTTCTGCCTAGAATTAATCTATGTTGGGTACAGAAACTGCATAATGTGTCTGGGTTTTTTGCATTACAGAGTAGGTATGTTGGGTATTATGAGATCCTGAAAAACAAGTATAACTTGAAACTCCCACCAGAGAGACAACTCAAAATAAAAAACCTCAAAATCCACACTATACATGGTAAGAACTCTTGTATTTGGGCATTCCTCTATCTGGTAATGGTTTCCTATTACAGGCAGCTGATAACTGTCTCTCTGGCTAAGCCCATGATAGGAATGTAGACTTACTGGGATTTGAGAATTTAAATGACACAGGACACAATGAAGAGTATTTTGTAATCAGTTGCTCTGTGCTGTGTCACTTTCTAGATGCCTGACTAAATGATGGCTCATAGGCAACCTGCTCTTTTTTGGAAGGGGAATCACTTTTTAAGTGAGACTAACTCCCCATGTGGAACTGGATCCACTAATGTTTCTGAGCTTTGGATACATGCCTGTTACAGTACATGTGTACTGGTAAACTTGATCAAGGGCTGGAAGTTCATCACTCCTTGTTCCAGGGGAGTTCAAACTGGTGTTATTGTTTGGTAAATGGAACTAGATTTTACATTAGCCTGTTCCCCTAGTGAGGGGAACTTCAAAATGGAATTTTCAGTCACTGAATCCTGGCTTACCTTTAGCATTTGAGTTCTTCAGAGTCTTGAGCAAGGCGTTGTGGAAAGAAAGCACTTTTGAATGCGTTTGTGTCACTGTTGGACATGAAATAAAGAGCTTGACTCCAGTCCAAGGTAGAAGAAAGATCAGAAGGCTTTATTTACAATTCATCCAGCCTTTTTGTAACATACTGCGTTAAAAAGGCACATTATTGGTCCATGGAATGGACACCTCTCTCCATTGGTTAAATAACAGAAACAACACCTGGGAGAGAGGTTGTTATGAGAAAAATATTGTTTACTTAGAAATGTTATGGTTATTTACAGGAACTGTCCTTGAAAGAAAACTCTGCCAAGAAATCTTCCCAAGAGAAGAAAATCAGTCATTGACAGGCTGAAAACCTTACAGACTCAGAAATATCAGGCCCACAGGATTGCACTTGGTTTTCATGACTACTTGTTTCCAGCTAATGTCTGTGCCTCTGGTATAATGCAACACTTTGTTCCTAGGAGTTGGGAAAGGCAATGGAACTGATATGAAGGTGCAGATAATAACAAAGAAGCAAGTTGTACTACAATGTGTATGTGCCAATCAAAAAAACTGCAAGGTGAGTACTATGAAGACACACAAGTTGAGTCACAGAGGCCAAAAGCTGATTTATAAGTGTCTTAGTTTTATATCCAATATTCAATTTTTACATAGCCTAACTAAATGGATGATGTAAATTCCAAGAGGATGAAAAAGCTAAACTTTGCCAGATCCTAGGAAATGGAGTGGTAAGACAGTGGAAGATTTCCCTGAGAGTCACTTAAATGCAAATAGTTCACTCTGTCCTGAGCAGCTTAAACTGTTGTCTGTTATTGTAGCACTGCTGTTGTATTTGCATACCATGAATGAGTAGTTAGATCTTGTCATGAATTGGCCCTTGTTTTGCTGCAGAAACTTTCATAAAACAAATTCTTTATTTTGTTATCCAGCTCTTCTTGGATTCTGAAAGTGACTCTGTAGTCATTGGCTTGGAAGACTGCCCTGTTCTAAGTGGTGATGTGAAAGTCAGATTTGAATGCAGTTCTGTAAGTATACCAGTGTGAAGACCTTCAGCTGGGTATGGGGAGAGGCTGCAGGGCAAATGCAGTGGGTCCTGCCTGGCTGGGCAGCATGGGGCAGAATCTGTTCCTCCCCAGTGACTCCTGCTGTGCCTCACTGCAGTGAGGGATGCAGCCTAGGCAAGCAGGGGAATCTCCTGGCTGTTCAAACAGCAGTACAACCAAGGCTTCTTAGTTGGGTACCTGCTGCTCTTAACCGTGGGGGTCTTACCTGATTGTATTGAGTGACTTGGTACTGAAATAATTGCAGAGAAAACAGTGATCTGTGTATATGGGGCTCTTCAAGTGTACTGATTCTGGCACTGTAGCTTTCACTAAATTAGTGAAGAAAAGTAGGTACCCTTACTCTACAAAGTTAAAGTTCTATTGTGTAATGTAGTCCTTAAACGAGGTGTTTGTGTTTAGGCTCTCCCAAAAGGCTATGATGACTGCCCATTCTTTTTCTGGTTCAACACTTCCTTTATTGAAAATAACAGGTAAGTGATCATAGTGAATGCCTTCAGATCCTAACTTCTGGTGTCTGTATAGAGCTGAAAGATCATAAACATAGTACTGAAAGCTGAGATAAGACAGGCCTGATCAGCCAGCTAACTTCCATGTGGGTACTGGTCTTTGATCCCCAACTGTAACTTGTGAGCACGCAGTTGCTTGTGCTGTGACAAATACTTTAAGCATATGGGAGCTTTTTATCTTAACTTAAACCATTGGATTATTTCCTTGGTGCTCTCTAAACATTGTTAATGATTTTGAATTAAAAAATGTAATGCCAACTATTCGAATCTCCCACCCTCTACAGTATGGCTGCCTGAGAAGCAGGAACTCAGTAGCTTAGCAGGCAGACATTAAGACCACAATTACAGGTACTGATGCTTGGGATCACAAAGAAAGGCTGTCTTATGGCTTCTTATGCTTTGATAAAGTTGGAAGTTACTGTGATTTTGCTTGCTGAGACTGGAACTCCTGGAGAAGCTCCAGCTGGTGAAAGTTGGGCTTGTCTACCTTGCTTTGGGAGTGATGTAGAAACGCAGAGACAGGAGAGCCTTATCTCTTGTCTGCCTTGCTTGACAGATTAAAGTAGAGGAACAGTGAACCTGGCATATGAGATATAACTACTGTGTTCTCCATGACTGGAATAGAAAGAGAACAGTTTTTACTTAACTGAGTGTTAAGAGCCTGAGGAGGGGTAGCCATGAGTCTCGAACAGTTAACTTAATATGCTCAGCCAGCAATGCACCTTGCAGCCTCAATGCAGACCAATTAGACCAGTGCCAGGAGAAATGTATGCCAGCTAGTGGCCCTGCAACATTGCCATCTCAAGGGGTTTGCTGAAATGCTTTGCTTCCTCCAGAACTATGAATGATGCCCCCCCAGGTTACCTTTTCTCCCATTCTGCCCAGACCTGAAGTGGACTAGGTGTGATCAGAAGTGAAACAGCTGTTGAGGCAGTGCTTCTATCTCTGTATCTCTAATTCAGACATGGCTGATGTGCAAGTGCTTTTAAGTGATAACTAGACATGAATTTGGTAAACATTAAAATTGGAGAACATGCCTGATGAGGTTGAGTACTGAATCAAATCCTTGCCTTTAGGAAGGTTGGTTATTAAATTCCTGGCACTGGCATCATATTAGGACGCCTTGAGCTGAATGCAATATTAATTTCTCTCTGTCTTGCACTGTGGGGCTCTGAGAGGGTGGTGGGGAGCCAACTCACAAACCCATCCAGTTGACTTTGTTTCTGAGACTACATAAGATGCAAAACACTGAAGGCATGGCTGATGTCTGTTTAATTGCAAGGTCTGGGGCTGTGTTTAATGTTCTAGGGCAGAGTCAGAATATCTTTCAGCTGGCTGAAAGGAAAAGCATGTCTTAGGCCGTAAGATATGCTACTGCATTTTGTCTTTCAGACTCTACCTTCCCAGGAATGAGCTGGATAACCCTCACAAAGCTAAAACATGGAAAGTCTATAGTGAGACATTTGCTGTGGAGGTGAACTTTATTGATCCATAAGGGAAATCTGAAAGAAGGGAAACATGTAAAATTCATCTCTTTCCTGGAGAATGTCTTGCTGTTTCAGTATAAAGTGAAGCAGTGCCATTTGGATGTTCTTAATGTATTTCTGTGTAGATACTTCTCAAATAAAGTACATGAAGTTCTGTTGTGCAGGGCAAAAATACTCCAAAGAGTTACTTAATATCAGTTGACTGTCACATCATGGACTATTGGATCCTTGGAGCATAGATATCTCTGCATACAGCTAATTCCTCTTTGAGGAATCTAGGACAATAATGTCTTTAAGAATGAGCATTAACATGATTATGGATGAAGACCAGCAATCTGCATGAGACTGAGAAAACCTGACATGACTCCCTCAGCCTTGGGGTTTCCCACAGATCAGTAGAATATGAGAATTTTGAGGGAGAAATATTAATCTCCCTCTGTTGGACTGTTGCTTCTTGAGCAGAAAGCTTGGTGTTGAACTGCCCTTCATCAGTTTTCAGTGATGTGGGGCTTTGAGCAACACCTGGCCTGGGAGCTGCCTGTGCGGGTTTGGAGCTGCTTTTCCACTGCTGTGCTTCCCCACAAAGGGCTGCAATGGCCACTTGCCCTAAGGCTTATGTCTGGCATTCAGCTCCTGAGCTTTCCAGCTGCCTAGAATTAGCCTGGCTGTCTTAATACCTGCATATGAGGGGTTTGATCTGTGCACCTGCTCATTTGAGCAAACAGTGCAAATGCTCAGTGGCTCCTCTTGAATTGTACTAAGACCTGTAATACACAAGCTTCCAGATGCTTATTCTACTTCCAACTATTCTCAACAGTGCAGCTTTTCTTGTAGACTGTGCCTTCATTTGTGTGAAATGTGTTGAGGTGTTAGCTTCCTGGTTCTGCTGCTTCACTAGTCCTTTTTGTGTTGGGGACCAAAAAGTGGAGGGGAAATTACATAGCATCTAGTCAATGAAATTAGCAGAGAGGTCATATACCTTCCCTGTGCTTACTTGAAGGTAGTTACATACTATGAAGAACACCATGTGCAGGCTCAGCTTCTGCTATTGCTATATATTTACCTCAGTGTCCCCGTGGTTGTGGCTAGGGGCTAAAAAAGGATGCCCTTTTATTGCAGCTACAAGTGGCTGATGCCCAAGTTCATTTTGGCTTAGTTCAGGCAATTGGATATCACTGTCCTAGGATGCCCTTTTATATAGCTGGCAGGGCACCTAGGGTGACCCATCTTCCTGCTTAGGGAGTAAGCCACTTTCCTCAGATAGCAGCAGCAGAGGCTGTAAGAGCAAGTCAGATTTTTCTAGTTGAAACACATGCTGTTAAGTAAAAACTAATGTGTAAGCAGGAATAGGAACAAAATAGCTGTACAAGGGATATACTATGTTTCTCTTGGGAGATCCAGGCACCACTGCTCAGAAGAGGCTAACAATAGGCTCTACCTCCCTGTTGCACTGACCTTCACAGGGTAGTAGACATTCATCCCTTATATATGCAGAATTAAGTTGACCTATGCTGCACTCCTGGCATTCTTCTGACACAAAACCCTACAGCCTGTATCAGGGTAATCTAGAAACTTGGAATTTGAGGTGAACCTTAGTACTAGAACTGACTTTGGTACTAACAAAGTAACAGCCCAAGTGCTGAACTATGGGTGTCATTTTCCATAGATGTTAAATCAGCAGTTGTTTCTCAGCACCTTACTATTGCTGCCCCTTTTCTCTCAGTTTTGAGGGCTTTATGTGTTCATTGATTATATAAAGTCTTTTTCTTTAATTCCAGAGAAGTGGTGATGCTGAATTCAACCTTTTTGTTTCTCAGCTAGATGAGCTTGCTGAATGGCATAAACAATAATCAGGTATTCAGTTAATCAAATGAAACTTTATTTCTGTGAATTCCTATATCAACATTATGAAGTTTTTAGCTGAACAACTGATACATGTGTACAGCTTAAGCAGCTCTGAATGGAAACATTACTGCTTACATCAACTTTACAAGGTAGACTCTGAAAAATGCCACCAGCTTCTTGCTGTACGTTGTTTTAAATATCCTGCTTCTCTTGAAGCTTCAATTTTTGTATTAAAAACTGCAACCATGAGCTTTAAAAAATGAAAGCAAAGACAAATCTAAGAAATAGATTGAAGTGTTCCACTGAGGTGGAGTCTGTCCTCACCTTTGCATAACTATTAGAAATGTGTAAATATACTATTTCTCTTAGCTAGACAGTTTTGAAAAGAAGGGGAAGTCAAACAACTCTTAAAGCCTCATCTTTCTACCTGAATCACTAAAACATTTGGTATAAATTCCTTTTAAAGTACTGGCAATGCAGAATAGTGCTGCCCCTAGTGTACCAGTAAGTCAAGGTGTGTTGGTGCAATAGACACTGAAGATTCTTCAATCATGCCCTGCTTTAACTGCCTTTTCTCATGCTGTATGAAAGGGAGATGAATTGTTCTTTCTGCACTTGGAGGCTGGAGGAGCAAAAAGATTTTGTGGAACTGCAGCAACCACCTTCCATCAAAGAGGCTGCAACAATGCAAGGAATGAGCCAGTTTAAGTGCATCCTGGCTCCGCTGCAGGAGGCAGCAGGTATTGAGGTGATTTCATCTATGCCTAAAGCTTGTTCCTATTTGTGGGATCTGAAAGGAAAGCTGTAACATGCAAAACTAGGTTATTCCAGCTCTTCCTGTTTGTCACAGACAAATGTGGTTGCTGTGACAAGGTGCTACTCTCAATGTAGCTGTGATGATCTCAGCAAGCTAAAGGGCTCTGTCTGTGCCCCCTACTGCTCCCACACTGGTGGGCTGCACTTAGAGCACCCAGGCAGCATCTCTGTACAACTCCAGGACAAGTTTGTGCTGTTCTAAGACCTGCTTGACTTATTCCAGGGTAAGGCAGTAGCTGCTTCTTACAAAGCAGAGCATGCTTGTACAAGGAGCATTCTGCTTGAAGAACAGAAGTGGCATCTGGAAAGAGGTCACTGCATCATTTTGGGTAATACTAACTGCTTATTTAATCAAGTAGCATGACCAAGCAGGCTATGCCCTCCAGGCCTGAAGGTGATACGAGCTATCCAGTCATATGAGCTTTTTCCTCTCAGCTGAGGAGGCACAGCAAGTGGCAAGACTCCAGCCCCAGTAAGAGTCTACATAAGAGACCATGGTGTCAGTTAACAACTCAGTTCTCGTTTTCTGTTCCTCTTCAGCTTCCTGTCCTGCCAGCATGTGGCCTCATTCATGCCAAGGTGAGCTAAACGGGAGCCTGCACAAAATTACAATTCTGTGCTCAGAGGCAGCAGCTATTTCCAGCAGTGGCCTTTATGTTAAGTGGTGCTTAGCATACTCCAGCACTTCTTGAAAGGATTTAGAAAACAATACAGTGCAGCATAGCCTCCTTAATGTTGTTACTGTGCTTCTTTTATCAAAAATTCAGGCATATCTTGGGCTCTAAGTCTCCTATAAGGTAGGGGGTGAATGTTTCCTACTTTTATAAACCCATTCACTAGGACAGAGTATGTAAGTCAGACACCCTCTGCCATGACCTTAGCAAGTCACAGAGTAGCAGGGAGCTGGAGAAAGGACAGAGGTGTAGCTGCAGAAGGAAAAGTCTCCCTAGGTGAGAGGTATGTTCAAGTCGTCTACACTCAGCAAGACTAGACAAGAACTGACATTATTTTGAGTCAGACATCAGCAACAACTGCAGCACAGTTTTGAAACCAGTGCCTTGCTGTAAACAACCTACTCTTGCATGTTACATTAAACCCCACAGGTCAATGTAAATATTTTTAGCACCATTACAGGTCAGGAAAGACATTTATGACATGCAGTGTACCTAGTGCACAATCTGTAAGAGGGAGATAGTTCTGCTTGTGCAATTCAAGCAACATGTACACACCTCCATAAAATCACCTGATTTTAAAAGATTACAAATCTTAAACTGGAGTTGATTTCCTAAAATTAGGTCACTGGTTTGGTTCTGCTCAGACCATCATGTGATCTATGTGTTTTCCATCATTTATTTAAATGACCCTGAAACAATCTTCTTGTTCTTGGTCTGCTAGACAGTTTCAGTAAGAATCGATTTGTTTCATCATAAGTTTCCGGCTGTACTCATAGGCAAGGAACAGCGCCCCGTTGGCCACGAATGCACGGATCATAGTTGGTGTTAGTCCAGAATACAGGGCAAGCACACCTGGAAATGAAACCAGAGCCAGTTAGCAATTTACTAAAGTGGCTTTTGATAAATCAATCCTCAGCCATATATTAACTTCTAGAGGTGAAGAAAATTTCTGCATGGAACTTACTTAGTTCCTTCAGTTTTCATGTATAGGTTTGGTCACAGATAATAGAGCCCATTTCTTTATCTGCTTTTAATGCATAGTAAGCTTCTGTTAGGTTTAAGAGAATCATCTCCTAAAGTGAGAGGCAGGGAAGATGGAAAAAGGTCTCAGTTTCTGGACTCCAAGCTTTCCACATTACATGAAGTAGATATGTTTGCTAGAAATGGTTATTGTCTGTCTCTAACACACTATCACTAGAATAGGTTTCTTAAATGTTTTTGGGTATTAGAGGGTATAGATTTCAGTCTGCAGCCCTATAGCTTCTGTTGATCTGCTTGCATGCTCACCTTCAGTTCTCACAACAGTTACAAATGTTCCCATAAAGCCTGCCTGTTTTCCAGCCATTGAAAGAACCTGAATTCTAGATTTGACACAGTCCACAGGATACACAGCAATCCACAGACAGCTGCCTCCGAAACCTCCACTTAGTAACAAGGGAATGGGACCTAAAAGTTAAGAAATATGCTTTTATACACCACAATATTCACCAACACAAATATAACATTAATTCTTCTACAGGATTTAAGGGGAACAGAGGAACCTACTTATGACAAAAGAACAGTTTCTGTTCTTTTACTAATCTTTAAGTTAATTTCAAGCCACTAGTAAATTGCAAGTCTTAACTAGAAACTTGAAGATTATAAAGAGTGCCTCTTAGATTATTTGCCGTGCTAAAAAACTGTAAGTCAGAATTCAATTTTGACTGTATTAACTAACTTCACTTTTTTAACACTTGTAATCACTTTCCAAGATTAATTGTGAAATGGTTTAGAGTAACATCATATAATGTTACTAATCACATATACAGAGATTTGCTACAGTAAAGTTATTTTGTGCTCAGTCATTTCTTTCATGATGTACCCTGATTTTGTATTTCAGATTAGATGTTTGTAAATGTTTTGTTACAAGTCCAAAATCAGTGCAGCTGAAATCCTGACTCCGAGCAAGACAAAGTACTACTTGTTCAGTCTTTTAACAAGAGATAGGCAATCATTATTCTGGCATCAGCATCTTTTTTTCATTTCTAATTTTCAATCTCAGTGTTCTCTTATGATCATTGTAACTACATCTAATGGCCAGCATACAGTTCAGCATATACTTGAACACACTGTTCAGGAGAATGCAGCTAAATACTTCAAAGTCGCTCTGAATAGCAGCTGAAATGAATAGTTCAGAGTTGTGTTATACTCTGAGGTCAGATTTTTCAGCAGTTCTGGAGTATTAGCTTACTGTATTAATTCTCTATTTATTATACAACCTGCTTCATTGGAAAATGGTCACTTCAATAATTTATTACTATGTATACACAAGATGCAGCCCTCCATATTCAGTATGTCTCATTTCCTTTATTTTGCATGTATTTACAATATCATTAGCAGATCTTCAGGAAGATATGCCCCCATTTTATGTCCCCCATGCCAGCATGCTGAACCTCACCTGTAAAAAAAAAAAAAAAAGGCACCATACCTAATTCATCTTTTGATCTCCCAGAGGCAAAGAATGTCCGGCTCAGTTCATACCCTCCAAAGAAGAAGAAATAGCCTGGGACTTCCCGCAGCAAAGTGCTTGACAGGCCACGATAAAATCCAAGGGGACCATCCTTTTGGATAACACCCTTCACTACTGACCAAACTGTACTGAGAGAAGTTGATCCAGTTAGTGATACTTACTAGCCAGATACTGAGAGGTTACAGAACAATAGGCAACTGCAAGAACAATTAATGATGAGACTTACTGTGCAAACAACTGAATTCATGTAAGACTTAGAGCAAGAGCCTGCTGGGAGCCCTTCACTGGCATCCAGCTTTACTATCACCCAGGAGGTCTGCAGGCTGTGACCCTCCCAACCACAATGCTTCTCTAGTTAGCAGTGCACTATGAATGTGACACTGAGCCAATACAGGACTTGAAGAAATAATAAACAAGAAAGGGTTTCAGAGATACTGAGCAGGCTCTATACTTACTTGTGTCCCTGGATTATCTTTCCTGACAACTGCATTTCGTGCATGGCCTGTAGCCGGCACTTCACCAGCTCTGTGGGACAGAGGACAAGGGTGGCAAAGGCAGAGGCAAAGGAGCCTGCAGCAGCATTCTGTAGATCACTGCAAGAAAGAAACTGCAGAAGGTATTTGGGCACTGACCTTTAGTGCAGTGGAGCCACTGCACCAGTAATCAGCTTCCTGGACCTGTACCCTAAATAGCATCAAGAAAAACTGACAGTCTTGGGAAAAAGATTCTCAAGGGCAAAGGGGCAATTACTTGAAGCAGAGGGCAGAAAAACATTATCTCATCCCCTTTTCTTATACAACTGAAAGACGCTCTTTTGACACCATTGCAACCTCTACCCTTTTCCCCATACTTTAGTGATTGCAGTAGAATAAAAGCCAGGAAGGGGGCATTTGATAGCGTTTATGTAGATTTCCATAGACTTGTTTTACTGGGCAACTTTTGGTTACTAATTCCTTCCTTAAAGAGAATACAGATAGATGTCAGTATTTTCAAATTCACCTTATCAGTATCAATAAAGGCTTTCAGTGGAAGATGCTAGGAAACTGAAAGCAGGCACAATGGATCATTATAATCTTTGTATGGATGTGCTGCTGTGAATGCAACCATGTGAATCAGAGACAGCACAAACACAAACCACATCACCAAACAAGACAGCACTGTCATCTGCAGTGACTCAGTGTTCCAAAACTGAGGCTTATTTTGTGGTGACTTTACACATACCGCAGATTCCAGGTTGCTAAACTGCCAGGACTCAAAAGGCGGGTACTCCAGGGCAACACTGCTTTATGATGCATTTTAAACAAGCTCCTACAGACCCTGGTGTTTTGGACAGGAGCTGCATAATAGCATAGAAGTGGAGCTTCTCTCTCAGAACCTGGGGAGGCAGCACAGCTGAGACTGATCTCACTGCAGCACAGAAATTCTTTCCATCCAAGGGAGACGCTTGCCTTGTGCCCAGCAATTTGACGCATCTCTAATATCAGAGATTAAAGCTGCGACTTTTCACCTTGGAGCATCACAAAACTCAAGTTGTGTCATGAAGCAAAGCTCATGACATTCAGATATGGTGGTAATGAGAACTTTCAAAGTGGAAGAAATCAGTAACTGCCTGCAGAGCAGCAAATGGAATTTAGCACTTTCCATTTTGTTGTCTCACTTTAGCATGAAATGAAATCTCTTGGTCGAACTAAGCATATGTTAAAAGATAAACAGAATTTAGCATTTCTTTCTTCATTTCTTTTCTTTGTGACTTATGCATCAGTGACATGTATTCCTTTAACTGAAAAATGTTTTATAGTTTGTCCTTTTTTGAAGGTATAACAGTACAGTAACAATGGGTGGGGATGAGACCACATGTTCTCATCAGGGCCCTGTTGAAGACCATGTCAATGCAATTCTCTTTTACATGTACCCCATAAGGTGCCCCTACAATGATCCAGATGAAGAGAATAAGGGAACAACAACAAGGGACAATCTTTCAAGTAAACTTAAATTCTTTAATGTTTTGTCCTAGAACAGCTCTGCAGTCACACTATTTGGCCTTGAATCAACAAGGCATTAAAGAGCCATCTTGGATCTGAAAAGCACCATTACGTGACCAAGGAAAGAACTGTCAGATGCCAAAGGTGCTTTCTATTGCTACATACTCACATTCCCATTCTGCATCCAACTCTAATGACAGAGTAGTACACCAATGTACTGTTTCAAAGTTTCCTGCACTACCTTCCCTACATCCAGCATGACCATGGTGCTTCAGTCACATCAGATAATCCTAGGACCTCTGCACATCTGTCATTTACCACCCAGTATGATCACAAAAGACAGTGAAGAAGTGAAACGTATTACTGGTAGGCCTACCTCCTACATTTTAATGGATAGGGAAAGGTAAGGGATTTGTAGGGTGAGCAAGCTTTTAAACCTTAAATAAAGACATTTTTAAAAACAAGACTATTTTTAAAAGCAAGAAAAGTGCCCTTCCCCCTTAGTATGCCTCCTTTTAAGAAGAGCCACTACCTCTCCTCCAAAATCAGAATAACCTAGATATTAAGGGAATACTAACTTTCAGGTGTTGAAATGCTCAATCCTGTTGATAAAAATGTTCGGGTGTTGAATGTTCCAGTTAAGCTACGATCATCTAAACCAGCCAGCTGCAGTGACTGGTTAGTAGATGGCTCTGTTATGTTAGACACTGTACTGTCACCTAAGGCCTATATTCCAGAATTTACTACACTGTCAGAGGAGAGCCTGGGACCTCACCTGCACCCTGACAGTACCGTATTGACAAATAGCAATTGCATGAAACTTTATATATATATACATTATAGATTTTAAAATACAAACCAGATATTTACTACTAACCTGAGCTTTGTTTTCCTGTCTACTCCAACGATTCTTCTCACAATTTGTTGGCAAAATCCATAGCACATGAACAGAACAGAGTTCTCTGCAATGTTGGCTACAAGCGCTGGAGTGGTTCCCTTGTAGAAGCCTCGAAATCCCACTTGCTTATAGGTTTTGACAAAACAGTCAACAAGTCCTTTGTACATGTTGGGGAACGTCTGCATCTTCACCTTTGCAGTGTCAAAGGGCTGGCCAGTCACCACACAGGCTGTCCCACCTAGGCAAGCAGTGGAAGTTAACAGAGTGGGTGAAGGTTATCACAGCTGCAACACCTATGTTGGAGCATCAGTATTAGGAAAATCACACAGAAAGCAAAGATTAATTAATTCCCTGTAGGAAAAGAAAAGTGCACTGATTTTAGCACAATGGCATCAGTTGTCACAGGTGAATTTAGATACCTTAAGAAAAAGAAAAATCAGGAAAAGGAGCAGTAACATCACAATTCTCATTAAACATTTCTTTCTCTCATGAAAAGCATGCATCTAAATGAATCAGCTCACTTTTATAAACTTGTACTGAATTAGAGGTATTGTTCTGCAATCAAGTCACTTGTGTCAATGAGTTAAATAACATTTCCATTTGCCCATTTATGCAGTGGTTCAGAAGGCATCTCTGATAATACATTCCAATAACAACAAAAAAATCCCAAGATTAGTAATCAAGTGATTCCTCCAGGACAAGAGGAAGACTGCTGAGAGTGCTAAACTGATCATACATCATAAATTGATAACCAAAGATTCAAACCCTTTACTTCAAAACTCCAGAGGCTCTTAAGCACATTTCTTTCCAGAGGCTGGAGGAAAGTGTCAAGTTTAAGCTGAAAAAGGGCAAAAGAGCGAAGTTTCTCAACATGTTATCTTTTCTAAACTGAACTGCAAGGTCAATACCCTGAAAACTTGTGTGATATTTCCATCAATGTCATCAATAACCATTTTGCTCACAGCACAGTGTTCTTCTGCAATAGCTAACTCAATTCTGTAATCTGCAGGAAGAGCTGATGTTACACTTTTTCAGTAAGAAACAGTGTAGAGCAATAGCAATCTCTTAGAAGCAGTTACCTGACAGGAAGCACATGATAGGTGTACCTTATATAGGGTTCATGGGTTTGTTTTTTAGCAAGAGAGAAGAACTGTACTAAAACAGAAGCTGATCTTTAACCAAAGCACAATTGACATGCACATACCTTATAGCAAAGTAACTGACATGGAAACAAATTTGTGCATCCAATTAAGATTAGTTGTTTTTCTTTTAAGTGGGGAGTAGAGTAAGCGTTTGTTTAACTAGTGTTATTTGCAATCCATTTTACTCTTTGCAAACACATTGTATAACATTGTTCTTGCTTCTCTGCAAAGAGGTGCTTCAGGCCTCTGAAACTCAGGATCTAGCTGCCAGAAAACCTCATTCCCAACCAGATAGATCGTTAAAAGCTTCAGAGCAAATCATGCAAGGAAGCACAAAGAGTTTCCTGCTCTGGAAGAATAACCAAGGAGAAGAGTAGCTGGCTCAGACCAGTAGAACCCATGTAAGCTTCAAATGAAAAGCAGAGCTGGGAAGGCTCAGCCAATGTTATTTGCAGGGGAGTCAGGTAGATATTAATCTACAGAACAAATGCTAGGTTCCTGTAATAAAACAATGGCTGCTGGAAGATGTCCATGGAAACCACGAATGGTCTTGGAAATATCTGAAAAATTGGGAGCTGACAGAATGGCTGTTCCAAAAAGGATATTATTGGAGCTGGCTCAAAAAGCCTAGTAAACTGCAGCAATGAACTTTGTAAGCCTCAAGATAAAGACCAAGAGTCCTATTTATTATCAGAAATATTAAGAAAAAAATAATTCTTCCAGCCAGCAGTAAAAAGTCATAAAAAACCCAATCCAACTACAAAATTAAAACAGACCAGAAAGCAAAAAAGTCAAATCTGTTTGAACATTCAGACAAGAGTGTGGTCCTAATAATAACACGGTAGTGGTGG
Organism: Cettia cetti; assembly: GCA_013401135.1. Taxonomy (NCBI): domain Eukaryota; kingdom Metazoa; phylum Chordata; class Aves; order Passeriformes; family Sylviidae; genus Cettia; species Cettia cetti. The sequence continues at coordinate 32,570 of VZUI01053114.1, forward strand.
GGAAAAGAGTCCTACTGAATCAAAGAAGAGATTAGAGGTTGCTTAGATCCTAGGCAAAGGACTATGACCACAAACTTATTTATTCTAGTTCAGAATTTACTTGCCTCAATATGTCATTACTTATCAGGTAGTCAAGACTGTATCTGGAGAGGAAGGTAAAACCAGGTTATGCATTTTCTGGAGGAACAAACTGTTTTCTTTCTTAATTACATTTTCTAAAGAGTGCAGAGATTGCCACACCAGACTTGTGCTGTTACCCCCAGCTTTCTCACTGCACTGTTAACCTCCGCTCTGACAAATGACCTCAAATAACTACCATTGAATACACTTAACACCATTAATACTGTTATATTCACAGCATTAACATTGTGATAAAAGAACTGGCTGCAATTTATTGTCTGGGAAAGAAAAAAGATCAGTAAAATTGTCTAAACTAGTTACAAAAGTAAATTAGATAAATCTTCCATCTTTTCCATATAACCACTGTTAGCTTAGAAGTGTCAAAAAGACCTCTTTTCCCTGGGAGAGTTCAAAATTGCATCCCTGAGCCACAGACATTACCAACACGGCAATATCAGTAAAACAGTGCAACCATTTCCACACAACTGGTTCAGCACAGTTTTACATCACAGACTAGACTGAAATAGAAGTCATTTAGACAAATTCATCATCAGTTCTACTACTGAGCTTCACAGGTTTTAGAGATTAACACCAGGATGTTGTCTGAGCCAGAAACCCTTCAGACAGCCTCTTGTCCCTTTCAGTTAGGGATGGTTCCTGTGACAAAAGCAGCACCTCAATCACTCACACACTGACTTCCTTGCAAAACTCTGCTGATACTCTGACCGATTCTTAAAGTCATGTAAGCAGAAGGTAAACCTCCTTATAGAAAATGATTACTCCGAGTAAGGTGTTATGTCTCCTTCACTCCCGCAGGAGTTTCTCCAGGGAGGGGCAATAGTGATACAGTTACAGCACTGGCTGAGGTCACTGCTTCTCCTCATACCCTTAAAACACAGAAGGTGAGGCTTTTTATAGCAACTGGAAACTGCTTTTATATTTGTCAAAGGCATTTAAAAATGGCTCTCAGAAGTGTTGTGCAATTAAGCATTACCTGCAGCACCTGCTGTGAGGTCAATAGCAGCCTGAACAGCAGAGTTGATCCTCATGCTTCACACTTGTTTATCTGTTATTTCAGAGCAAAGTCTCCTGTTTCCTGGTAGGTATGGAGATAACCTGTCTCCTGAGGGAAGAGAAAGATGAAACATACATAATTTACAATAACTTGACAGGTGAAAGCATTATAGGAATGCTTTCAGATCCATTCTTCTATTTAGAGACAGAAAATGGTGGTGCTCAGAAATGAGACTTTGCATATTTGTATTTTGATGGATTTTGCTGCATTGGGCAGGTCTCCTGGAGTATCACTGCCTAACTTCAGCTTACTTGGCCTTTAGAGCTTTTTACCTGCCTGGATCTTTCATGTAAAAGCAAAGGAGTACATCCAGGGAACAGTGCTGAGAGTTACTTTTATATTGATTATAGAGGCATAGTCTTCCCTCAGGTGTCTGAGGGTGGAATATTTCATGCTTGTCTCAGCTCCTCACCTATAGAGCAAAACAGAATCTGCTCTCCTCATGGTGAAGAGCAGCTAAGAAAACTGTACCCATGATGATACAGGCACATTGGATGGCTTTCAGAAGAGGAGTAGAAAGGGAATGAACATGAACATCTTGAATTGTGTCTGACTGTCATGTTCCTAGTGCAAGTCCCCCCCACACCAGAATATTATACATAAGAGTTACACCTCGTCTCTTAGGAAGGCAGCTGGAAAGCAGAAATACAAATGTGACACTTTGAAATAAAACATTCAAATTAATTCAGTTTTCAAGTTTGCAGCAAGATACTTTCACTGGGAAAGCAGTTAAAACAAGCTTATTTATCTGGGGTAAAATAACTCAGCCAAAGAACTCCCACTGTTTCAGAACTGTGCTGCTGAGTGAAACACTTCTCTGGCAGTGCTGTCAAAAAGCTGCATGAGTCTTAAAACCCACACAAATACACATGTGAATTAGTGTCTCACTGGCTTTTAAGCGTGTCTTCAAGCACAGTACATCAGTAAACAGAACAATTTTCACTCCTCTACCTACTGTAATGCTTCTTTTGAAGCCTGTTACCTCCCAAAATATATTTTGGCACAATATGAATGGGAAACATAATTCCCAGTAGGCTACCTTGAAAGAATCATAAAAAGACATATTGTATAAATCACATCCTTTGTAAAAGAAACATAGACCCTTGAATACAACCAAAGCTTTAAGAAAGCCTATCTCTAAACAGATTTATTATTCTTGATCATTAAAAATATACACCAGTAGGCCAAATCCTGTCACTCAGTGACTTTACGCATCCGATCTGTTACATAAATCTAAACGAGTTTAAAACAAAATAAAACATTGCTCTTGCAATAAATGGCACTAACATGTAATTTCACAATTGTGACTTCAGTTTGAACTGTTTTGTTACTGACAGCACAGCACACTAGGTGTTACTTCAAAACGGAGGCTCCAAGGCCAAATTACTCTTTGTTGTCCTATATATCTCATTAGTGTTCACTCCGAGTTTTGCTCCTCATTTAGGGAAGAAGAAAACAAATCACTGAGAAAGACTTTGAACGAAAGGAGCTACTAGAGAGCAACAACTGCCTGTGTTCAGTAAAATGTACACTGCTTTCATCAACGCTGAGTGCTTATCGACTCGTGCCCGTCCCCAAAGGGAGCACATGCCAGATCACCCACAGAAAACTTGGCAGCAGAAGGAAAAAAGTATATGCCTATAAAAATATGGACCTTTTAAGAGACAAGGAAGTTTAGTTGTCTGATCCATATCAGCGCAGTGCCACTTTCAGAAGATTGAAGTCTTAGTCAAAACTAAACTAGTTTTGTATCAGTACATACCTTTCTTTTCCTATTTGGAATAATATTACTATATTTAAAGTTGCACGTAGGTAGAACGAGACAGCAACTGCTCTGTGACTTCCAAAGCAAATCCAAACCTCAAACCTGGAAATACGGAAGCGTTAGTCAGCGTAACAGGTCCTGCAGAGTCCTCTGCAAGCAGATGTTATTTCAGCCCCAGATGTTTCTCTCTGCCGATGCACTCTCCAAAGACTGAGATGCACTCAGAAGACAGCGCTGCTCCTTGCAATAGCCCGCGTGGGCAGGCCGTAGCTCCGTTTCCCAAGGTCACAGCAGGCCGGCACCCCGGCGGCGGCAGCGGGGCTCACCGCGGGCCGTCACACGTGCTGGCGGCGGGAGCGCACGGACTGCTCCCGGGGCACACCGCCAGCTCCAGCCTTCCTTAGGGAGGAAGGCTCAGGACTCCCGTTCCGCCAACACCCGCCGGTTTGGAGCAGGAAGCCTCGGCCTGCGTTCGGCGGGGGCCCGTGGCGGCCGAGCCCACCCGACCCCGGCCCGGCGCCTCTCCCGGGCGGCCGCACACGCAGCCGCAGCTTCCCGAGGTGCCGCGCATCGCCGAGCCCGCGCCCGCCGCGCATCCCGGGCCTGCGCGCGGTGCCCAGCCGCGGGAA
>VZUI01053116.1:0-44182 GCA_013401135.1 Cettia cetti
GCAGGGCCCAGCAGAGGTGGAGCTGGGTGGTGGGGTCCCTGTGGGGTCCCTGTGGGGTCCCTGTGGGGTCCCTGTGGCAGGGCTGCTCCTGGCTCTGTGCTGCAGGCGAGCTTGTTGCCGTGATTATCAAGGCTCGCTGTGTACCTGGCTGCAGAGGCTCAATCTAATGAACACAGTTTGTTTCAACTCAGGATACAAAATCTCTTTATTCTTCAATTTCTTGTGTGCATGGTGTTGCACCTCAGCTGGGAAGGACTGCTCCTGGATTTAGAACCCAGCCTTCCTTCCCCTTGTCTCTTTAATAATAATATTTTTTTCTGTTCTGACACAGGTTGTAGGTTTTTCCTTGTTTCTGCTGATAAATGTGTGTAGCTCTTTCTCTGTGTAATATCCTTACGTGCTGACTGTGCTTTGCTAACCTGGCTTTCCAGGTAATACACAATGAAATGCTTATGAGGGCTTGCTTCTTTTTTTCTTTTTTTTTTTTTTTTTTTTTTTTTAATGAAAAAATGGAGTATTTCCTGTAATTTTGAATAAAATGCTTTTTCCTTTTACTGACTCTGTGTGGACACACCTGAGCTTAGGAGTCTTCCAATCAAAGTGCATATAATTATAGAAGCTCTAACAGGAAAAAGACTCAACCCTGTGGTGGAGACTGTATATTTTGTATTAAACCTGTTTGCTTGGGTAAAACTGAACATGAAGGCAAAACCTGGATGCAGCCAACATTTTTAAGAAGCTTGTTCTCTTCTTCCTCTGTAATAAAAACTTTTGGGTCTAAATTTAGCTAGGAGAAGCTAAATTTGCCAGGAGAGCTATTCCATTTTCCATGACTTAAAAAATTGTTTATTTGAGAGGTAACTTTGTTTTAAAGAGGTCTGAATTGCTTGGGGACTCATTTCCACATAGGATGTTTCATTGCATGTAACACAAGTTTGTTAAGGGTGGGGTGAGGTAGAGAGACCACGTTTCTACAATATGTAGCTTAAAATTGTAAAGAAACATAACAGACTTCCCCTTGTTTGGAAGGTTTATCTATCTGTAATTCAATTTTTTTCCAGATGTTGTGCAGTCATCAGCTGATCACTTGTGGCTGCTTTTTGTAACCAGGTGCTTCTGAATTACCCAGCTCTGTTGCCACGAGTGTCCCTTAGAGGTATGATTGAACACCAGTCTTTGGAGCTTGGCTGTCCCTGCTGACAGTCACAGGGTGGTCTCATCTGTGAGAGAATTCTAAAGGGAGGTGAATGTAACATCAGACCCACTTCAGGAAGGGTAGTTATTGTATCTATTTTTATTAAGCTTTTGTGACTTGTCTGCAAAAGTCAGTGAAACTGGACCACATCAGATGTTTCTAAGGATTGCTGTTGATTCCATTTTGGAGTGAGGACTCAGATATAAATGTTATTTCTGTTTTCCTCTTGGTCAGCCATTCGAATCATGAAACTGTTGGTCTCTGTTCTCCACTTGGGATCCTTCTTTGAATTAACTTTGTACATTCAAAAGAAAATTATGATATGTTTGTCTTGTGTTTTATAACCAGTGACTTTTCTGTTTGGACACAGTGAATTTAATTGTTGCAAAATTGAAGTTACCTGCCAGCATTTACAGAACTATATTTCTTATAACAAAATCCTCTTTTTAGTGCAGGTATCAGCAAAATGTGTAAAATATTATTGTCGTGCAATTTCTGCTTCAGTGTATCCTATTTTTCTGTAATCTGCATTTAAAAAATCAAAGCCTAACAACACTAAATTCTGCATGTCTGACTTTTTTTTTTTTTTTCCTGTGTGGCATTACTTAAAGGTAAATACTGCTCTCTTAATGTAGGTTGTGAGTGCTGCATGTGTGCTTTTCAGAGCAGTAGTGTGAGCAAGCTGGCAGTGGAATGGCAGGACGGCCTCATCCTTATGACAGTAACTCCAGTGATCCAGAGAATTGGGATCGGAAATTGCATAATAGACCTCGTAAACTTTGTAAACATTCAAGGTAGGTGCTGTGTCCCATCTATTGCATCTCAAAAACTACACTGAAAGTCCATCCTAAAGGCTACTGTATCTGGTTGTGGCAAGTCCTGTCATAAACGTTGTAATTCTTCTTAAAAGGAACGCTTCTTAATTATTTTAAAAGGTGTTTTCTGACCTGATTTGTCAGCTTCCCTAATCTGTGCTTAGGTTTGTTTTGCCATGGGTTGCATTTTAGTCCTTTTTTTAAAAAAAGAAACAAAACAAAAAAAACCCCCAAGAAATACTAAATGCCTTGTATGCATATCAAAACACCAGTTGAGTGATAAAATATATGAATTTTTTGGGGGTGCTTACTAGGAGTTACATCCCTAAAATATGTGCAACTTGTCCATGGTGAGAACTAACAGTTGCTTGCATGCCAGTGTCACTCTCTGTAGCACTTTCTTTGTTAAGCTGTTTGTCATATCTTGCTGTTGCCTGCATCCCTCACAGTAAGAATGTTTTTTTTAAATGCTTCTTGATTTGACAAAATGGTGAAATTAATTAGTGTTTTTCCAGCGTACAGCGTTCAAGAATGAACTAAGCAAAGCAGTTAGTCACCTTGCAAACGTATGAGAAGAAACATATTGCTGGAAAGATATTTAAGCATCCAAATAAGTGTGTATCTTTCAAGTACTTTGCCCTTTTAGAAGTGCTAAATATAACTGAAACATCTCTGTTAACGAGCTAAAATTGTTAGTTATTCAAGCTTTCCTACTTGCAAGATGATAGGACAAGAGCTAAGGAGCATATTCAATACCAGCAACTCGTTTCACATTTTAGTTGTATAGATGCAGATAAACTCGACTCAAGTGTTGTCCAAAGTATTCTGTAGGCAATTAATACTGTGGGTTATTTTCCTGCCATTAATTCTGGAATGATTGTGAGAAATCCAAGAGGGCAGGACACAAGAATGCAGCAGTAATTAAGAGGCTCACAGGGAGACCCGCGTAATTAGAGGCCTGTGCTGTGAATAATGGAGCGGTTAAGGCAGAGCCGCAGAGGGCGGCTGCGGCTGCTGCTGCTGGTCAGGGTGGGTTTGTGGGGTGCAGCTTTGTACAGCTGATGGTTTTATTCCGCTGCTGGTGTCTGGGGACGGCTGATGCTGCTCCGTGTGTAGATTTCAGTGTGGCAGGCACAGCCCCGGCACTGCAGCCTGGGTAGGACGGGGCTGTGCGTGGGAGTCGGGGCTGGGCAGTGCCCCCGACGCTTCCCTGCTGAGCCCAGGCCAGGTGGTTCAGCTCTGAACCTTCCACGAGCAGGGATCTGGAATTTAACCCAAAGCTGGCACAGGACAGGGGAGCCCTGATGGGGCTGTTAGGAGCTGAAAAGGGCTCGTTAGCAGCTGTGCTCTGAGAGGTCTGACACGGCACGTACCCGGTCCTCTCCGTGTGACCCAATCCAGGGTTTAACAGCAGGGAGCCGAGCACACGGGCCTGGTTTGTCTCCTGCCAAGGACACGGTCTTGTCGCCTGTCAAGGACGTGGCACTGCCACAGCAGGGAGAGCGAGGAACACGAGTCTCCAGCAACAGCACGTGGTCAAAAGAGCTCTTGGGTGGGCAGGGGAGTTACTGCAAGTCTGGTGTCAGCAGTTCAGAATTGCCTCTAATCAACATCTTCCCTGGAGGTACAGAAGCTGCTGAGTATCTTCTGAAACAGGGAAAACCCAAGGGTTAAGCAATGGCTTCTTGATCAGTCACAGAAATGATGGTGATGAGCTGTAGTCAGCGCACAAGTTTGAAATAAAGCGTGGTAGCTGGAAGCTGCAGCTGGGTAAATCCAGCCCAGAGGAACAGGACACATGTCTGACCATGTGTGGTCTGGGATGGATTATCTATTTTGGGGAAATGTTTCAATAAAAAGCTGTGCAGCTTTCTGCAAAGATTATTGCATGCTGATAGGAGTTAACTCAAGGATGTCCATGGCCTGTGCTTTTCAGAAAAGCTGCTGTTGATCATTTCATGCAATCTGAATTCAAGGGTCACACATCAAAAGGTAGGAAATCTATGCCTCAAAGATAATTGCAGCTCTTGGATGTATTGGTGGCAAAACACAATCTGTTTCCAATGCTGAACAGCATTTTTATGGAAACCTAACTTGTATGCTAGTACTCAAGCGACATCTGATCATTTTAATTTTTATCCCCAAATAAAGTGTTTTTGGAAATATTTGAGAATGAGAATGTAAATAATAGTTTGAGGTTGTAATAGAAGAAGGGATAAATAAGGATAAACATTTTGTTACTTTATTCCTTTGAGATAGCTGATTACTTCAGAGAATCTAATTATTGGGAAATGGTGTACTTTATTCAAAAGCCTGAACAAAAGAATTGGATTTTGTGTGGCTGAATATGGACATATTACTGTAGTTTCTGACTTAATTGACACTTTTTCCTCCAGACAAGTGAAAGTCTACGTGAAAAATACAGTGTGAGGGGGGGAAAAAAGCATTTGGAAGCATAAGTTGTAATAATATAACTAGAACTGTTATGCTACAAGGTTTGAGTACTCCAGCCTTGTTTGTCTTACTCAAAATACACCTTGTTATCATCAAGAAGAGAATGCTTCTGGTTTGAAAAACATAATGGTGAAATAAGAGCTTTGTAATAAATAATCTCAACAAGGGAGTAATACAGAAGATAGATGCTTAGCTTGTCACTTCTTGGTGCTTTGCAGTGTTTAATCCTCCAGCCTTAACATTCTTAAAATAGCTTAGATAATTTTCTTGACTCATAGAAAACATCATCGAGGGCTGTGAGCAGCCCTGTGTGTAGGGCTTGTGTGGCAGCAGGGAAGGTCAGAGTGTTTGGGGCTGAGGACATGGGGCAGAGCTGTCCAAAGGGGAATGGATTGAATCCTCCTACAGGTCAGCATTATATCCTGTTCTCTCTAGTTGGGTGAGTGTCCAGTTTTATAAACTTGCCATGTTATACTGTTGTTTTCTCTCCTCCTGTTTCTTACTTGCTCTGAGATGGGCAATGGAATGGAAAACTCAGAAGGGAGAGATGTGGAAAGTAAGGACTAAAAATATAATGCATATGATCCCTGGTATAAATCTGCAGTGCCTGTCAGGATGAATTTATATGGTGTTAAAGATGACTAAATAATCATACAAACAGTCTTGTTTGTCTAAGCTATTACAGAAAATTCTTGCAGATGCTTTTTATTTAAATACCTGAATAAGATGGAAGAAAATGTTCAGGAGCCATATGTTGAATTAGCAGTGGTGAAGGTTTAAATAAATGGAATCTGAATTCATGTTTTCATTATTAGATGTTGCTGTTCTGCACTTTTGGTTCAATTTTTCATCAGTTATTAGTATCCCACATGTAATTTCTCTATAGTGTTGGAGTTTTTGTTGTTGTTAGAAGACTAATTCTCCTGCACTGAGTGCTTTTTCTAGAGTTTAATTTTCTAAATCTGCTTCTGTTTTAGTCCCTTTTGACAGCTTCTTATTTGTTCATTCTGTTTAGATATTATTAGATGCAAAGTCTTGCCTGCACTACTGCATTTATGAGCAAAATGTGACTCTGCTTTGATTCTGTTGCCATGACTCTTGGATCTTTGAAAATCTTCAATTGCTTTTTAAATCTTGTCCATAGATGAGAAGTTATTGTGCAGATGCTAAATGCTGGGATTTTAAATCTTGTCCATAGATGAGAAGTTATTGTGCAGATGCTAAATGCTGGGATTTTTCCCCCCCCCCAAAATTATTTTTGCTGGCTGTGAGGATGCAGTGATGGGTTGTGAATGGAAGGGCCATGTGTCTCAGCACTTTAAGTAGATGAAGCATCCCAAGAAGAGTTCCTATCTCGTCTGTGGAAGGACATCAGAATGTATAATCTGTTTTCCACTGTGGAACAGGTTTTATTTCTCTTCCTGTGATCTCTGCAGTTGAACATTTTGCAGCATGGGGCAGTCTGTACAAGGTATGGCATGAAAATAATGAGGCCTGATTTTCCATGTGCATCACCTGCTTTCAGTTCACTGCAAACATGCCTGCTCCTAATTTCAGCCTGGCACTGGCAGATCAAAATCTCATCTGGCCTTTCTAGGCACCAGGATGGAAAGCCCTCAGGAGAAACTGAGGTGGGCTGGGAAGAGCTGGTCTTGGAATCCAGAAAAATGGGCTGCACTCAGTGATAACTTTCAAAAACCCCAGTCTGTTAATCTTTTGTAAGGTACCCAGTGTATAGGGAGTGATCTTTAGAGCTGTGGGGACTGGGGTTTTTGTTTCCTTTGTGACATCCTTCATGTCTGCAGTGACAGCTTGTTGACACTGCTGAGAAGGGAAACTTAGCAATTTCCTCAAAACCACACATTGAATCCTCTTGACCTTCTTCAGCACCCAAATTGCCTTTCCCAAATGTTATCAGATATTACTTGTGGTGGACTTTGCCACATTCATTTAGGACACAAAGCACTTTAGAGGTGATTATGCTCAGAACTAGAATTTTTTTATGGACAGCTTTTCATTGTTTGTACCTTTAGTCTCTGAGTATGGAAACTGTAATGGCTACACAGAGTTTGTGTTTGGTCCCAGTTCTTTTGAATTTGAACTCCTGAAGCTGTTTTTTAATAAACTGAGATCCTTTCCAGTTCTAAGGAGGATAATATTACTCTGAGTTTCTTAGTTGGATTTTGATTTAACATCCATGTTGAAAATGGAGCAGAAATAGGTGTATAAATAAAGGCAATCAGCTTTCTTTTAGGAAGGTCTTGTGTTTGGGTAGCTTGGTAGAAGTCATAAGGTGTGAGTGTGTTCCCTCCTAAAGGCTAAGTCCTTGCTGCTTTAAGAAATCCCTTTGGCAACTGAACACTCCACTCATGAGATCCTTTCCTGAAATGGAACTGCATTACTAAGAAGTACATTACTCATGGTTGAGAGAACCCACTGAAGACCAGAATTATGTGAATATTAAAGAATTTTGAGGGTGGAAAGTGTTGACAGAGTTTCTGCTTTGAGCTGAGGGAAGATCCTGTGGCAGCCCCCAAAGTAAGCAGTGAGAATTCTTTCTGAGGGCTTCCTTACATGGAGCCCCAAGTCAAGTGTGGCTTCTGTAAGATTTTGAGGGGTGCGTGTCCTGTCCTGAGGGGTGGCTTTGTGGGATTTGGGAGCCAGTCCATCCATGGCATGTTGTTTCTACCTGATGTAGGAGTAAAGAGGAAAACACATCCTAGTTCTGCTGTGGAGAAGAGACCCCATTTAGGGAGCCAGGGCACTTTCTCTTGCTGCTGGGGGCCTGTTCTATTAGAGGCAAATAATGACTGGGAGAGGGTTTCCCAGCATGCTTTTCATGCAGCTTATTATAACCATGTCTTCCTTGGCTTATACTGAAGGCAAGAAAAGGTTTACAAGGCGGATGGGTATGCTTCCCCTGGGGCATGGGGAGGGTGCTTGTGTGAACCATCACAAAATCCTAAAACCACGAGAAAATTCAGTGGTTCGGGTAATTGAAATTGTATGAGCAGAAATCTTCCTTCCATGTGTGAAGAGCTGACTCTTCAGCCTGGAATGCCGCTGTTCTCCTGCCTTTCTAATCACAAGTCTCTTGTTTTTCCTACTGGCTTCCCTCTTTATTACAGCAGTCATTTGCTGCACAATCCTCCTCATTTCTTCGACTTGCATCATGTTTTAATTTCCACCCTAGGGCATCTTGATTGTTATTTTTTGTAGGACTTACTTTTAAGCTATTCCTCCAGTGTATTGTGACTCCTTAAAACAACCTGCAGACATTCTAAAAAGAATCATTTAAATTGAGCTGTCTCAGTGCCTAGTTATCCTCCCGCCAAAAAATCTTTAGAAAATTTTGCCGACTCGTGTATTAATTAGCTTTGTTGCTTTTTGTGCTTGGTGGTTTCGCCTTGATTGAAAATGCACGATGATTTCTGATCGGTAAATGCATCGATTAGTATAATGATATACTAATGATGTTTAAGTTATTACGAAGAATAGTACATTTTCCCTAGCTTAAACTTGCTGGAAAAGGAGCGCTTGTAGTTCAAAAAGCGGGGGTTATGCTGTCTCGTTCTCGAAAGGCTCTTGCTGTACCAGCTTATGTACGCAGGTGAATTCCCTTTAAATATTAATCCAGGCAGACTTTCCGGGAACAAACGGCCCGTCCCCCGAAACTCGCGTGGCTCTGCGTGTCGCGGTCGCTGCCTGCGCACGGAGGCAGAGCTGCGCCGGGGAAGCTGCGGTCCCTTTTCCCGGCGCTGCGCGTGTGCCGGAGCCCGGGCGGCGGCGGGACCGAAATAGCTGCGGCGGGCGGGGCGGGCCGGCTCCGCCGCCCGGCTCTGCCCCCCGCCCGTCTGCGGGGCCCAATGGCTGCGGGGTCACACGTCAGCCGCGCAGCACGCACGGCCGAGGCGGGCGCTGCCACAGGCGCGGCGCGCTGTGCCCGCGCCTCTCCGCGCCCCGCCGGGCCGCGCTCGCTCCGCCCGGACGGCGAGGGGATGCGCGAGGGTGCCGCGAACTGCTGAAGAAATGATGGAAATATCAAGTATGCCGAACTTAACAAGTAATGCCAAAGGATGCTGATCTGGCTTTCAAAGCTGCCTTTTTGGAAGGAACAGAATTCCTTTGTGCCCTGATTCCGAAATTGTTCCCGTGCTTCTGTGTTTCCTCCCTGATAGACACGAGAGGAAGGTGCGTATTTGTTAACGGGAGTAACGTGTGGGCATTATTCAGGAGAAGAATGAGGAAAAGGCAGAGTACTGTCCTTTGTGTGCACGGGTCAATTGAAATGTCTGCTGACAAAGAACGGGCTTGAGGGGGAGGAAGAGGGGCATAAGCGCTGTCGTTGTGTAAGTCCTGGCAGGATGAGCAGAAGGGATTTCTTCTAAAGCCTCGGAGCATGGCAGCTGTAACTTAGTGTCTAGATAAAGCTCTGTAGCCTGATTCTACAAGTGTTGATGATGGGAATCACCCTAGTAAAGGGTGGGTCTAAGTTTATATTTTAAGGAGAGTTAATATAAGTTTTAGAAGATACACGGGGTGAAAAGGGTAAAAATCTTGCTTAGTTTTCCACTGCTGTGTCCTTTTCATTTATTTAAGGCTTCAGGGTGGGTTTGGGAGTAAGAACTATATTGGTTAAGCACCATTATTCTGTCTAGACAAGAGCTAGATTTATAAAACAAGTATATTTATTGGCAGTATTCGGTAGGATGCACGTGGAGTTTTTATGTTGGAATACATGCTAATTATTTTGGCAGTAGAATTAATTCGGTCTAATGACTTCTTTTAATAATTAGTAATATATTCAAAGCAATCTGTTGTTATATATAAAGACAAACTGAAGCTCTCCTTCCACAGATGACTCCAAAGCACCATTAAATTGAAGAGCATTTACATTTTTTAAAAACAGCTCTTCCCTTAACTACGAAAATAGGAAGCATTACCACTGTGACGAGTTGCCATTTTGATGGTACTTTTTTTTTTTCCCCTCCTTCACATCATATTAAATAGATTTGCTTAAATAAAAGCTTGAGCTTATTTGGTTTTTCTTCATGAGGCAACTGCTTTTAAGGAAAATGCCTCATTCCCTTACAAAGACAGAGCTTCCTTGTTCCTTGTCTGAGGAGGAAAATAATTTCTGTGACTGACTTAAAGTTCTTGAATGGATGTGGTGCACATGTTCCAATATTCCTTTGGAGCCAGGGAAAAATGAGTGTCGAATTTGTGAATATTGCCAAAATACATGAATATTCATGAGGCTGTTTGGTTGTTTTGGTTTGTGCTTGTTTATTTGGGGACAGGAAGGGTTGTTTCTTTTTTTCCCCTGTAGGAAAGTAGTTGATAAAGCAAGATTTTCTTCCCTTTTAAAAAACTTTTGGGCATTAGGTGGCCTTACAAATATGGGGCTTTTTCCAGCTTTGGTGAATGAAGGGATGAGGGTTTAAAATGGTGTTTTCTTTGTTCTTTTTTCCTCTCTTATGCTTTTAAATTAAATTTAAAAGCACGCAGGCAAAAATTCTGTTTATGGGTTAGTGCTGTGCCTTGTGGCTTCCCCATCCCGGAGGGCAGCTGGTGGTCCCCAGCCGAGGAATCGGTTGGAAGCTGACTTTGCAGACACTTCTTTTCAGGGTGAGATGGTTGTTACAGCTTCAGATCTTTCTTGGAGGCTTGAAGTAAGGCTCTGTGCCTGCTCCCCTGGGTGCCGTGGCTGAGATTTCAGGTGAATGCAGCCTGGCAGCCTTGGCTTCCTGGCACTTGGAACTTGCAGTGTCTCACTGCTGTTGGAGGAGTCCTGGCGGTGTGTCTGGTCTGCGTGGTGCTTCTGTGGGCCACAGGAGTTCCTGTTTGCCTGTTCCTCAAATGGGCAGCTCTGCTTTGGTCAGTCCCGTGTCCTGGTGTAGATTGGAAGCTGCAACAAACATCAGGGCTGTGGAACTCCCCAGTGAATGCCAATTTGTCTTGCCTTCACCCCTGGGGCCAGCTTTGTGCTTAGTCCCTCACATCGCTGCTGTGCAGTGAAGGCCTTATGCATTCCCTGCAGAAACAACCTCCTGGCCCCACTGGCTTTTTTAGAGGGGAAAAAGAGGATGTGACCAAGTGTTTCTATCAAATAAATCAAAATTACTTGGTAGTTCTGATGTCTTCCTTTTTCTTTGAAAGCTTGCAACTTCTTCTAAAGCCTCTTTACAGGAAAATAAAAGTCACAGGTCTTCTTTCATATGTACTGGCCACAAATGAGCTCTTTTTTCAGAGTAACAATAGAGCAGCTCAGGGACACAAGTTCCCTAGTCAGGTATTGCAGGGTAATGCCAATGCCTGTCTCTTCTGACATGCTAAACTCCAACTCTTGTATTTTCTCTTTGTTCAGATGTTAGTTTTCTTGTTCATAGTAGAGCAAAGTTGTATTTAAGGGGTAGCATTGATCTGAGTGCTCACACTATTGAACACATGGAACTTTAAGTTTGTTGGGTACACAGCCAATAGATTAAAGAGCTATTTTTTGTGAACTGTGACTCAACAGTGATGAGGTTTAAAATTGACATTTTAGGTGGCTGTTACTAAGATGAATGAAGTTTCATGATTCAGCCAGTGCTTTCTCAAGCTTAACTGCTTGAATTCTCAAAAACCTTGCAATTTTGGCTTGCATCTTGGCTAATAGTTATTGGGTCAGTCTCACAGTTAGCATTAATCTGTACATTAAAGGAGGAAAGCACAACACAGAAGCAAGCAAATGAGTGCTGTGGCCAGCTGCAATTTGAACAGCCCTTTGAAATTATTTACTAATCTGTCTGTTTCAGAAGCAGTTGATTTACTATTCAAGGACCGTGTCCTCCTCCAGCTGGCAGCCTCTGCCTCGTGTGGTGTGGTGTGCTGAGCTGAGCTGATGGCCCAGGCTCCGCCAGGATGGCTGTGGCTGGCAGCAGGAGCAGAATGGATAATCCCTGAGCCCTGCCCCTCTCCTGCAGGCTTGCTGGCTGCTGGCACCAAAGCAGAAGTAGCCCCAGTTCCCGTTTGGGGAGGTACAGCTGTGCCTGACGTGCCCTTCCTTGGGGCAGGGCTCAGGAGGAAGCGTGGTGCCAGCTGAGTCAGTGTCGCTTCCTGTCGCACCTGTTCTTATCAGCTCCTGGGAAGAGATTATTAACCAGGGTTTGCCCTGCTTCCCTGGGAGTCTGAATCACTGCTTGGAGGGTAATAGGCTTTAGATGGTTTTCTGGATTAAGAATCACATTTTAATTGCCTCCTCTGTTAAAGGGGAATTCGTGTTTGCTCTGCCAAAATGTGTGATAAGCCTGCATCGCATTACAGTGGTTCAGTTTCATTTTCTAGCGTGTTTCCCTTATTTAAAGCAAATAGAGCTCTTTAGTTCCTGAGAAACAGTGAGTCATGCATTTTGATACTATAAAATGTGACACCTGCAAAACTGTTTTCTCACAGCATGGTTGGAAATGTTATCAGGTCTAGGATCAAAGCTGTGCTTCAACAGAGGCCTGATCACGTGAGGCTTTATTGGGATTTGCAGAGATGTTTTGTCACCAGATTGCTATGAAGGTGTTTGAGTACTCCACACATACACACCCCCTTTTGTGGTACCCTTGATTGTACCATAGCATGCAAATATAAATGCATGGATGACATACAGAGCTTCTATTAAAAAAAAAAAATTGTCACCATTTTTTGGAAGTTTAGCTGTAGTAGTAATGAATATTGTCATGTTTAAACTGGGGCTAGACTTTGGTCTTGAATTTGAGACTGTAATCCATGTTTCTAATAATTTATGGGTGTGTTTTGTATCTATTAAAATGGTTATATTATGTATGTATATATCTGTCTCAAAGGAAAGGTGCAAAGGTTTTCCTAAATTGTTGATTTTTTTTTTGAGGTTTGCAGATCTCACTCTTGCAAATTTTTACACATTTCACTTTAAAAATAATGAATTTACCTTTCTCCAATAGGGAATAAAACAAGTAAGGAGGCATGTTAGCCATGCTGAAATGTTATAAATTTTAATGCCTTGAGAACTGCAGTGGAAGTCCTCAGGAAACTTCCTTTTAATGCAAGTGCTTGTATCATTATTCTTGGACGGTAAATCTGAGTGTTTTCAGCCAGAAGCAAGGCTTGCAGTTCTTTTCCCTTATTCAATAGACCTTTGGCTGACTCCACATCCCAAAGATGCATTTCTTACTGAAGCATATTTTAAGCTTGGCAGGAAAGAGGATTGCAGCAGATTCCCTCTGCACCAAACTTGTGCTTTGTTGACAGGAGATCCTGCCCTCATTCAGGCGGGGAGAAGCTCCTGTGCCTTAGTGAGAGGTCCATGGCTGACTCCTTGCCTTGTGCTAAGCACTCATCTCTCGCAGCCTTTTTGTTCTCAGTGAAGCTCCTCTTCCTATCAGTCACTGAAACCTGAAACTGCAACATCTTGAGCTAATGGAAAGCCTTGATTTTTATTTTTTTTTTTGTCATTACTTGTAAGCGACCTAAAAAGAGGACACTGCTCAAGCTGCTTGTCCAGTGAATGTTTTATATTTGTTGTGCTTGTCTTAGGCCAGCACTCTTACCTCTCTGTGTTCTCCTGCAGCATTCCTGCAGTCATGATTTCAGGTCTCTTGGTAGGAGTTATGGGATCTGCAGGCTGCAAGCAAGTGGAGCACTGAGGCTCCTCTGGGAAATCATGACTCTGCTTTGTCTGTCAGACCTCGTAGCTGTGCAGGTGTCTGTCTGTCTGGGTTACCCACTACCCAAGGCTTTGGCAATTTCTTCAGTTAAACCCATAAATTAGGGGTGTTGTCATGCCCACACTTGAAAGGTAAACAGCAAAGGAACTGCTTTAGGAATTCTGGTGAGGTGCAAGGACACAGACATGTCTGTGCTGTCCAGACATAAATTTGTTTCTTTTAAAGAGTATAAATAGAAGATATAAGGATTTTTGGTGAATTCAACAATAGCTGTTGCAAGTTGATTTTTAATTTTTAGATAGTTTCTGAGAGTTGTGGATCTCAAAACTGACTAGTTTTGTTGGTTGGTTTAATAATTGCAAAATATAATTGATACCTCAAATTGAGTAATGAAACAATCACAGTCTAAAATGTCTAAGCTATTATGTTAAATTTGCTGTTTTGGAACAAACATCTTACTTGTTACTGACAGTCTGGTTGGTCGTGGCTTTGATAGTATAGTTCATGTTTGCTGCCTGGGTTGTGGTGGCTTACTATTGTTCGTTTTAAGAATAAGTAAAAATTTAAAACAGAATGTGCAGAAACAAACTCTTGGCTGGTGTGTTTTGATGAATCCCCTCATTGAAGACCTTTGCAAAGGGCAAGTTGCAGGAAAAGTGTAGAGTCAGCCTGTGGTCTGAGAAGGTTTTGCCAAAATAGGTTGCATTAGAAAAAAAATGACACCTAACTTCTAATTTCATTATTTGTTTAGAAGATTTAATTTAACAGTAAGAATCAAAAACAAATGCTCATTTGTATTTGACCTACCCGCTCTGGAAGAGATTTGTGTAAATGCATCTTCACAGGCAGGCTCAGCTGATCAGGAGCTGTCTGTAAATCACACAGCAGCAAACAGGTAATTCCTGCTGTTTACTTCATGTTCCAAGTAATTCTTTGTAAATACAAACATGAGTACAACATGGAGCTGGATAATCCTAATCTTGGAAACATGTCCATGGAGTGTGAGTGCCTTGAAAGTTTAGATGTGTAATGTCTCTGAAATTTTGACATGCTGAACCTGTCACTTCTTTCTGTTTCCAGCACCTCGTCCCGCGTTGCTAAAGGAATAGACTACACCAAAATGAGCCTCCATGGTGCGAGTGGTGGACACGAGAGGTCAAGGGACAGGCGCCGATCGAGTGACAGATCTCGTGACTCATCCCATGAAAGAGCAGAATCCCAGCTCACTCCGTGCATCAGGAACGTCACTTCACCAACAAGACAGTATCATTCTGGTGTGTGCAGATCTCTGCCATTTCAGGATTAAAATTCTCCACATTTGAGTACTATTTTGTTAAAGGAATACAATGAAAAGTGTTATTTGTTGATGGCACAATAGACAGATTTCTTACATGTGCCCTGGGCTGGGCATACCCTTCTTTGATAGGCTGTAACTTTATTTTCAGTCTGCTGTGTGTATTCCTATATGTGTATTCCTACATTCCTCATACTTAGTTCAAATCACAAGAACAGTCTAATTTTTAGAAGGTGATTTCCCTGAGCACTTCCCCTTTACTGTGTAGGGTCTAGGTATTTGGAAAGAGGAAATAGGGATTTTTTTTTTTAAGGGACAAACCATAGTTTGTTTCTTTGAGATGTAGCACCAACTGTGATGCAGTAGCTTCTGTATTATGTTGAGTTCCTTTTTCAGTACTAGAGTAGTAAATTTTCTTTGTAAAGACTTTTGGGGAAGGGGAGGTGGGTTTGATGTCTGGGTGGTACAAACTTCAGAATCCCATAAATGGGCAGTTATTTTTGAAGGTTTGTTTAACCAGAATAGACTTAACCAAAATAATTTGTACTTAACTTCTGTAATTGATGTGTTTTGTGCCTGGAAAGACTCAAACTATATAGAACTCACATAAATCTCTAATTTCATTTCCCCTTTTTCCTCCTTCCACCTCGTCGCCACTGAAGATCGGGAGAAGGATCACAGTTCATCTCGGCCCAGCAGCCCCCGGCCCCAGAAGACGTCGCCCAATGGTTCTGTTGTCAGCATGGGCACCAGCAGCAGGAACAGCAGCCAGTCCAGCTCAGATGGCAGCTGCAAGGCTGCTGGGGAAATGGTGTTTGTGTATGAAAATGGCAAAGAGGGGGCTCGCAATGTCAGAACCTCCGAGCGAGTAACGCTCATCGTGGACAACACCAGATTTGTTGTAGATCCTTCCATCTTCACTGCACAACCTAACACAATGTTGGGCAGGTTTGTATTTTTTTTTGGTTTTGTTTTTTTCCTTAGTCCCCAGCTGTTATAGAGAGCCATAAATCCTTTATGGATATTTAAGTTTAAATAGCTGTTAGACTCCTATTGCTGCAGCTGATCTTGCTAATGTTTAATATTACCAGTTTGGAAATGTTTTTAAGTAAAAATCAAGTGCAAGTTCTCTGGTTTTGGCAGGGAGGCCAAGAGATGTCTATTACCTAGAGATGACAGCTGATAAATTACCATTTCATGATGTTCTCATTTTTTTTTTGTCTTCCTGGGCATTGCTTCTGTGTTCAGTCTGCCTCATTTGTCCTTGGTTTTAAAGCTAGGTGCTTCATAAAACAAAGAGGCATAGTGAGTGTAGACAGTCTCTTTCAAAACAGCAAGGAGGAAAATCTTGAAGGAATTTATTTTGCCTGGTGAGCCTATCCTGATGATGTTCAAGCTCAGCCCATTTATCTTCTGAAATGTCAAATAATCAGTATAAAAGCCATGAGCCACTCAGCAGAGAGGCTGAATGCTCAACATGATCAACACTTCAATGCAAGTCCACAATATGTGTGTAATGTTTTCTGTCGAAACGATAATGGGCAACTATTTAACATGTTTGCTTGGTGGGAAATGATTCAATTCTTGACTTGCTCGAATTCTGCCTTGTCCAAATGCAGAGGACACCACTTAAAACCTTGCATCAAGAAAGAAAAGAAAGGTTTGGACTTGGCTTTTTCATTAAAATACAGCTCATAAGCTGTTTCTCAACACATAAGGATAAAATCATATTTAAAATACACGTATATAAATCTCTTTGCCACAGTACAGATAATGAATGTGATTAAACAATTTTTGCTCTGTTTAAATCACTGCAGTGTGGGATAAATAGTACCTTGGATCCCTATTTTGTGAAAAGTTGGGTGAGTCACAGAGAAGGCAAGAAATGCTTCTCTGTCTAAACTGTCAAAGGAAATAAATAGAAGTAAGAATCAATGGAATTAAGTAATTGATTTAAAGCACTTGTATATAATACAGTACATGCATACATGTAAATATCCAGACAGACTGGAAGTGTATCAGCTGAAAAAAAGCAATGAAATAGTTTCCTTTTCCATGCCCAGCCTCAGAGTAAGTGGTGCTGTCTAATGCACTGGATTTTTTTGTGCATGTGTGATGCTGAGTTATTCTCCCTTTGGGATTGGTTCAAGGAACAAGCTTATTTTATCTTCTGCTAATTGAAAAATAGGTTAATAAAGATATGGAATTACTGCTCTAGCACGCAGGTTATTTATAAACCCACTTCCCCTCAATGTCAGTCAGTCTGCAGGACACTAAGCAGGAACAGCTCAGGATGTAAAAGTAACTATAATAATGTATTATTTGCCTTAAGCCTGTATCCTTTTAGACTGCCTTTTTCTAAATATTATTTCTTGAAGAGTGGTCAAAAAGACACGTCAGATTGTGAAGTGAAAAACATAATCCCAGCTGAACAGAATGCACTGCTTTTCCCCTGCACTTTTTGTACAATTTCTTGTATTTTATTTTTTCTTATTTACAAACAAGAAAACCATGGTAAGGTTTTCTTGTTTGTAAATAAGTAAGTAAGCCAAATTACTTTCATTCTTGAGCAGGATGTTTGGATCAGGCAGAGAACACAACTTTACACGGCCCAATGAAAAAGGAGAGTATGAAGTTGCTGAAGGAATTGGTTCCACTGTGTTTCGTGCTATTCTGGTGAGTTTTTAGGGGCAAATACTGTTAGGACAAGCACTATTAACAAGTAAAACTTCTTGGTTTAAACCAACTTGCATATCTAGCTTTTGTGGATGGCATAGATACTGCTCTTTATATTGTTCAGTAGAGGGGGGAAATGTTTGCTGTGAACCCCCTTTTCCTAGACATGAACATGTGACTGTCGGAGAGAGACATGAAAGGTACACATGAAAGAAACCAGAAATTACTGCTGCCAGCAATCAGTTCACCTTTTCCTATGCATTTAGTTCACCAGATTTAGGTATATTTTGCTCTTCTAGAGCTGAAATTAGGTAAATCAAGACTACTGGAAGTGAGCTTCCCACAGCTAACAAGAGTAAAGCAAACTTCAGTCTGATATGGAAATGGCCCTTATTTAATATCCACATAAGGAAGCAGGGAGCTGCTGGACTGCTTTGTCAGCAGCCTTGGACTGGGAAGAGCTCAGTGAAGTACAGATAAAAGACAGCCAAATTATCAGTATTAATAGCTGTCACTTAAAAAACAATTTTAACCAGAACTCACTGCTCTGAATGCAGCTCCGAAAACTGATAAATTTGAGGACAGGAAAATTCACTAAGTTTAACATTGGTTGCTGTCTCACATTTTGGGGGGCTTTCTTTGTGGAGAAGGTGTCATGAATGACATGATGAAGTGTTTCTGTTGGTGGATGTCGTGCATTGTGTTTTTTCTCGGGGCATCCTGCAGGATTACTACAAGACTGGGGTGATACGCTGTCCTGATGGGATATCTATTCCTGAACTGAGAGAAGCATGTGACTATCTCTGTATCTCCTTTGAGTATAGTACTATAAAATGCAGAGATCTGAGTAAGTACAGAGTTTATTAAAATAATTTGAATTATACAAATTGACTTAAGTGCGCGTGTGTTAATTCTAAATCATGTCCTTTATTAAGATAAAGAAGATGGCTGGCATTACATGAATAAAATCCATCCCTTTTTATCTCTTATGTAATAAAGCCCTAAAACCAATGGCTTTATTTCTTTGGAAAATAATGTCTGATATTTCAGCATCTGATTCTGTGCTGTGGTCCCCCTGTGGAATACTTAGCTCTATGATTGCATTTGCAGTACAGATACAGTAACATTCAGTGGTCCCTTTTCTTGCAGAGGACAGGGAGGATAATTTTTCAGCTCCTTGCTTAGGAGAATGAGGCTGTCTCCCTGGTGGCAGTAGCACAGCTTTGCTGGTGGAGGGGGCTGCTCCAGGGTTCCCAGCACGTGCAGTTCTCTTCAGCTCCCTCCCCTGAGCACAGCCCAAGCCTTGGCCGGTGCCTCTGGTTGCTGTGTTCTCCCTGTGTGCAGTGCAGGGCCAGCCCATGGCATTCCTGCTGGGAATGCTGTGCAGGGCACCTGTGCTGTCCCCAGCAGGGCCACCCACCCTCCACATGCCCGAGCTCTCTGTCCTTACAGGGATTTAGCAGCTCCTGCCAGGAGGGCTTTGAGAAGCTTTGGGTTTAAGCTGCTGCTTATGAAATGTGGGTTGTGTGCTCTGCTCTCTCAGCAACTGGCTTAAATGATGTTTCTTTTAGGAAAGCCAAGAGCAGCCTTGCACAATTACCAAATGTTTTGCAGTAATAAAATGCAAAGGAGGTCCCAAAGTCACTCCTGTGTCTGCCCAACACTCTGTTAATATCTGCAGGACAGGCTGGTCAATATTCAAAAAGGTCTGAACTTACATAAGCTCATAGGCTAAGTGTCTCTACACCTGTCTGCAGTAATACTACAAGATAAACAGATCTACTCACTCTTAATTGCTGCCTTCATCTCTTTACCAAGCTCTCAAATGTGCCCATGCTTAAAATTTCCTTCTAGGTGCTCTCATGCATGAATTGTCAAATGATGGTGCTCGCAAGCAATTTGAGTTTTACCTGGAAGAGATGATTCTCCCATTGATGGTAGCCAGTGCCCAAAGTGGGGAGAGGGAGTGCCACATCGTTGTGCTGACTGATGATGATGTTGTTGACTGGGATGAAGAGTATCCCCCCCAAATGGGAGAGGAATATTCACAAAGTAAGTTTATCCTCGTTGTTCCCACCAAGCCACGCTGTGGTAGAGGTAGCAGTGGTTGTGCTGATTTAAAGTTGTTGTACAGAAATAAAGCTCTTAGTTTGGGTAGTTCTGCTTAATATTTTGTTTCACAGAAGCATATATTGCTTGTTATGTTCAAATGTAATTTTAAAAAGAAGCAAATTTTTATTATTAAGGTATTTTCAGCCAGTGAGGGGGAAAAAATACTTCTTCAGGAAGAGCTGGAGGGGAAAAATGGGTAGGAGTCATGTTTACTGTGGGAGAACAATTAGAGGGAAAAAAAGAAGTGTTTCTATTTTTGGAGTATCACGGTTGCGTGCATGGTGAGCTGAAGCACCTGTAAATGGACTGTACTTCCCTGTAAGATGTGCACCCACCCCATTCCCCAGTATCTTCAGCTGGTTTTGTCTGAAATAGAAATGCTGGAGTCAAGCAAAACAGTGGGAAAGATAAACTTTTAAGGCTAGAAGGTTAATATTTGAACACAGGGAGGCTTTTTCTCATTAAAATGTATTTTTAGTTATTTACAGCACAAAGTTGTACAGATTCTTCAAGTACATTGAAAACAGAGACGTGGCCAAATCGGTTCTGAAGGAAAGGGGGCTCAAGAAGATCCGACTGGGCATCGAAGGTAGGGAAGCATTGCTGGAACTCTCCCTCTCCTTCAGGGTCTGCTGCACTTCCTTCTTTGTGGTTTTCTCTGTAGCTGGAAAAGCAAGGGCTTGGTGTTGTCTTTCCTGCTGAGGCTCGGTGACAGAATGGCCGGGGGAGAATGGTACCCAGCTAGAAACCCTGATTATGGGCTCCAGACTGGTGTCCAAGCTGTGTCTGGCTGCTTGGCTCTGTGCAGACAACTTAGGTGCTTTCTACTGCCTTCATGACTTGCATCTCATGCCCTTTGCCCTTCGGTTTCCACACAAAATCTTCTCTGTGCTTGCTTTGAGTAACAGTGCATTTGTACAGCTTCAGATGTGGTGTTCTATGGGCTGGTATCCTTTCCAGGGTGTGAAATGAAACATGTGGCGCTAAGTGGCAGGCAAACATTTTCTTTCAGGAAGTACAAAACTTCCTGAAAGAAGATCAGTGAAGTGCAGAGAAATACTGATCTGAAATAAACGTTGTGTAAGTTAGGAGGCAGCTCTGTAAAATCTCACTGAGTAATCTGATTTTTATCATAAATGTAAGAACTGGGTTTCTTTGCATTACATTTTTCTTCTGCTTGTTGACCCAGATATTTTAGAATCCAGCCTTTATAATTAGTAGAATTTCTATCATTCACTCACCAAGTTGTCATAGTTACGTTTGTAATTTGCCAAGAAAAAGCAAATGCTTTTTACTGGCGAGCTCTAAAATAACTGATTTCAGCTGAACAAGGTGGGAGCCTTTTAGCTAAACAAGAACCGGCCCTGCCTGTAATTCTGGCTAATAGCAGATTATTTCTGCTGGCATTTCTTGGTTTGACAAGGAACAGCTGTGGCACCAAGCTGTGATGCTGGTGCCCTGCAGTAATGTGTAAAATGGACATTTTTGTCAGGGGGCAGGGGAGAGGTGACTTGAACACAGCACAACCTTCTGCACTGGTAGTGCCAATGGTGGGGGGGCTGCGCTGTGTACGGGCAGCGCTCCGCGGGGCCGCGCTCCGTGTCCCGCGGCGCTGCTGGGCCGCGCTCCGTACAACCAGTGCTGATGGGGCCGCGCTCCTGCCTTTGCCAGGTTACCCCACGTACAAGGAGAAGGTGAAGAAGCGGCCGGGCGGGAGGCCGGAGGTGATCTACAACTACGTGCAGAGGCCGTTCATCCGCATGTCCTGGGAGAAGGAGGAAGGGAAGAGCCGGCACGTTGACTTCCAGTGCGTGAAGAGCAAATCCATCACCAACCTGGCGGCGGCAGCAGCGGACATCCCGCAGGACCAGCTGGTGGTGATGCACCCCACGCCGCAGGTGGACGAGCTGGACATCCTGCCCATGCACCCGGCCCCCGGCAGCAGCGAGCTGGAGGCCGAGGGCCAGAACCCCCCGCTCTGATCGCGCCGCCCCACCACAAGCATGCTCCCCGCAGTGACTGTTCTCAGCCCATCCCACACTGCAACGCCAGCCTCTCCATTGTGTTCCGGTGTTTAGGATACTGCAGCGGGGCCCTGGCCCGGCCCCAAGGGATGCCTGGTTGCTCTGGGAGGAGCACAGCCCCGGCGCTGGGCTCGGTGACGTTCGTGTCTGTGTTTACCAGTAGGTTTGTGACGTTGGTGACTCGTGAGCTGGCCTGGCCCCGCTCCGCCGCCCCGGCAACGCCGTCGTGGCGCAGGGTTAGGAAGCAGAGTGGGAATTGATAGCAGCACTTTACAAATGGTCGAGAAATGGAATTTGAAGCCATTTTTTATAAATGTATTGCACAATACTAACAAAGTGCTTCTATCAAAGGTATTAATTGTACATAGTTTTGCTCTGAATAGATTGACCCTTTTGAAGTTATTGTATATGGTTGAGCACAAAACTACTTACTCTTGGGTTTTTGGATTGAGGACGTGATTCAATGACCCACGTAACATCTTGTTCAAGTTCTTTAGTGAATTTTTTCACTTGTTTGCAGCGTGAGCCATGTTCAAAAATTGTGAACAACGGACAGGGGCTTTATCTTAAATTTTGCCTTACCTTAAGCTGTTCACAAATATTTATTTAATACATTTTTTCATAAGTGTCATGAAATAGGAAAATGCAAATGGTTCATTCTTCATTTATTAATGATTGTAAACGAGTTTTTCATGCAAATAAAGTTTCCATTATTTTAATGGGCTTGAATTATCTGTGAATTATGAATTTTGCAAGTAGTTGCTTTTCTTTCCTCAGGGGAAGGATGGTTAATATTAAGTGAAAAACAAGTGTTTCTTAAAGATAATCAGCCTATTTCAGGGCACCTGCCTGTTGTGCTTTCCTCAGGATAAACCTGGATCTAGGAGTTTCTCTGGGAATTTACTGTCATGACAAAGTTGTGTAAGTGTAGGTAAGGCAGTGGCTTTTCTCCCTTTTCCCCCACGGCTAAAGAAATGATAAATACCAAGTGCTTCTAGCATGCACCTTCAGCAGGGTTTTATCAAATTTATTTATCAAAGTAAATGCTCCATCTTAGAACAAGGGAAACATTTATTTTAAAAATATTTAACTGTCTAATACATTACACTTTAACAATATTTATAGTAAAGGATTCTTACAAGAAAGAATAAACAGCTTTATGGTACAATTAGTATAAGAAATATCCACATGGGGACTGTTTTGCAGTGTAAAAACACACCATACATCTGAAATGGTCATTTGCATATAAAAGCTACCACTGATGCCAGTGAGTCGCACAGTGATTTAAAAAAAAATTTCAAACAACAGAATCCAAAATATACAAGTATTGCAAGCTATACACAGCTAACCAAATCAACACAGAACACTGTAGCAGGTTATTCCACTTTGTCTGAAGTTACACATGGTAGGATGAGTTGCATTCTGACACAGCTTTTATGAAGTTCCCACATAAAAGCCTCTCAGTCTCAGAGCTTCCCAGACTGCGGAGCTCCGCCGGTAACTGCACTTGGCTGTCGGGGCCGGGACATTTACAAGGGCCAGGGGAGGTCGCTGAAGTCCACGGGGCCGCCCAGCCCCGCGTCGGCCTCCAGCAGGCTCATGATGACGGCCATGGCCGCCTCGTCGTTGCTGGGGCTGCTGGAGCCCTGCTCCGTGTCGATCATGTCCATGCCGATGTGGGAGTTCTCCCCTGCAGGGAACACGGCACGGCAGCGCCTCACTGGGGCTGCTCCCCTCCCTGCCCTCGCCCAGGGCCTTTGGGGCCGTGGCTGTGCTGCCGGGGACAGCCCTGGGAGAGCAGGCTGGTGGCACAGGAGGGACAGCCCTGGGAGAGCAGGCTTGTGGCACAGGAGGGACAGCCCTGGGAGAGCAGGCTGGTGGCACAGGAGGGACAGCCCTGGCAGCAGGCTGGTGGCACAGGAGGGACACGGGGTCACTCCTCAGCGAGGGCCTCACAGGGACACCCCGAGTGCCAGACTGCAAACACAACCCTGCAGCAGCAGCTGAGCGACTTCACGCTGACTCAGCAAGAGGGAAGAGGCTCCCAAGCACTGCCTAAGGAAAGGGCCAGTTAAAGGAAGGCTACAGACTGGGCTGCCAGGGGCCTCTCCGGGCACACAGAGCTCGGCTCAGTTGGTAAAAGCCAATTACTGCTAACCCAACCCTCGTCTTGCAGTGGCCACATGAGCTTAGGGTGTTCCTGTGGGATTTCACTTACCCAGGATAGAGGAGTTGTCGGAATACGGGTACCCAGAATTATCCTGGATTTGCCCGGACAGCAGCCCAGCTGAGGAAATGTCTGGAGTGCCACCATTCAAGATCTTGAAAGACAAAACAGAATCTCTAAAGCAGTCTGAAATCGTGCTTTAAGTCTTAAACCGTCCTATACTGGAATTTTTAATGTAAGGTAGATGGACTTCCCAAAATAACCCTGTAGTTTATAACAAACAATCTTCTAAATAAGGAGAAAGAGCCAAGGGTGTGCTGAGAAAACCCAACCCTGCACCTGTATTTTGCTTGATACCATGCCAGCAGCCCCTATTCTATGGACATGTTGAATACTGTAGGGCAGAAGAAGAAAGAATAACTATTACTAGAATTGTTACTCTGTTCCAACTCGGGAGTTTTATTTCAAGAACAAAGAGAGCTGGAATAGACAGAAATATTTACTGTCTGTTCCAGTTCAAGAAATTCTTACAAAGCAAGTCATCATTTCTGAGAAAAAAAGGCTAAGTAAGTCTGGAGCAGTACATAAGAATCTGGATAAGTGTTGTTCTTGCTTTGGATAAAACTTCCATAAGCATTTAGAGATTGCTGGAAGCAGCCAGGACAAGTGTTCAGGTGGCTCAGTGCTGGTAATGGCACCTGAGTGCTACTCAAGCAATCTCAGAGCAAGGCAGGTGCACGGTGTTGACTTAAAAATAACTTCTGCGAGCACGGAATAGTCCTGGGTTGTGCTACAGCAACACTGCTGGGATTCACTGGGCACAGGCGGTGCTGCAGTGCCAGCACTTCCAGCGTTCACCAGCACGGGGTGTCAGAGAGTTTTTGGAGGCTGGAGAGAGATGAGGAGAGCTGTTCCCCGCAGCTCTGCTGAAAAAAACACAACCTACAGGGCAGGTGAGTGTCAAACGCTGCTGGCTGGTGTTTGGGAGCTGCTGCTCGCTGCCCTTCAGGCAGTGCTGTGCAGGGCTGTGACCACCAGCTTTGGCTCGCTCCCTTTTCCAGCCCAGCACAATTTTCCCTGGAGCTGTTCCCTGAGGACAAATCCCACATCCCCTGCCCTGACTGCCCCCAGGCTGGGGGAAGCCTGTTCTTACCTTTTTCCCTCCTGGCGAGGATGTGTCGGGAGGGGGCGTGCTGGTGATGTTCAGGGGACTGGAGCCACAGCTGGAAGGTGATGATCCTCTTATCCTAAACATGCATAAAACAGGGCATGGACTTACAAGCCACTCGGAGTTTTAAACTCTGACTTCAGTATCAGGTGCCATAAGGTGCTAAAAGCATGAGCTTCATTTTTGTCATCTCCCTTTTTCAGTGCTCCTCACACCAGCAGGAGCAGCAGTGCTGTTATTTGCAGCCAGACCAACAGTCCTGTCTAAATCCAGCCTGCCTGGTCTGCAAGCTTCACCTCCTGCCTGTTTTTCTCTGGACAGCCTTCCCAGAGTCAGAAGGAAAAGGTCCTGGCTGCTAAGGAAAGCCTCATTTTTGAGTATTTTACTTCAATTTCCACCAGCTCGGAGTTCCAGCTGCCTCAGCCACAGTAACCCAGACTCCTCCAGTGAGCTCCTCCTGCAGAAGTCCACTGGACACTGGATTGTTTGTAACTGCTCAAAGCCACATTGTTTGCTTCCATTTTCCGTAGCCTGATCAAACATCGTTAATAATGAATAATGTATTGACTGTAGAACCAACAAATCTCCAGACTAAAGGGAGGAGGGGTAGTTACAGAGAAAAGCAATGGAAATGGGAATCTTCTCCTTGGCAGAGTTCCCCTGGGAAAGCTGAACAGAAGGCAGCTTTGGAAAATAGTAACAGCTGCTGAAAAAGGACTGGAACTAACCCAGGGTCCGAACTGCAATGCAAATATGGGTGGTAACTGCACTACTACACTCACTTGGGCTAATTAAATGTTTTACAGCTACTAAAAGGGTTGGTTAAGCTTCAAAGGATCGGCTCAGCCATGTTTTTCCTCTTTTCCCTATTCCTACAGAGAAGAATGAAGCCTTAGGGATAGCTCTGCTGCTGCCTTAAGCGAGGATGGAGGGAGTCTTCTGCCTGCAGCAGGAATAAAACTGTGGGAAACAGACTGAATGTGTTCCTGGACTGCAGCTCAGTCTGGCTAAACTGCTACCACTGAGCACCTGCTGAGTAAGACACCTTTTACAGGAAAGAGAACACAGTTCCCAGGAGGAAATCCATGAGGAAGAGGGATTTTTAGCCAAAGAAATGAAGTGGTACCCACTGAAAGCAGCTGCTCGAACGGGTGAGAACACAAGAAGCAGCTGTGGATCCCCTCAGTGACCCTGTGCTTGACCCAGCTCCACATCCTGACTGCCACGGGAAGGCCCCAGCATTGTGTCCTTGCTCCAAGAGCTGCAGGGGAACTGCACGAGCTCATCAGGCACATCTAACAACTCCAAAAGCATCTCAGTGAATGGACTGCCCAAAACCAAACATTGCTCTTTTGGCACACAGTCAACGGCTTTGGCATTTAGAGGTTGTGCCACTCACAGCCTCAAGTCACTGGGAAAAGGACAGTCTGGAATGGATTTGTTTCTAGGTGGCTGCTCTTTTTAACTCCTGTTTCTGGTAAACAGGCTATCATCATCACCACTGCAAAAACATGCCAGTGTCAGTCTTTTGCAAGAGGAAGCTGGAAGGCTGTAACTTCATGCTTTCCCTGTGGGGGCTGAGTGCCTCAGGGATGCTGAACAGGAATCTGTAGCTGTCTGAGAAATACAGCTGGATCATTCCTTATTCGGCTTGAATAAATTGTTCTTTCAGGGGAAATTAAGGAAGTCTAACTCCTCTTAAAGAACAGTAATAAAACAACTTCACACCATTTTCTCTCACCTGTGAATCTCCATGATTTCTTCAGCAATCATCCTCCCTATTTTACCCGCCCCAGCTCTTGTTCCACCTGGGATTCCGGGCACAGTAGGATGGGTCCTTTTGGGGCCACCTGAAGTGAGCAGAAATTTTCAGGTCAGAATAAAACTTGCACAACTTTCTCCACAGGGCAATTGTGTTTAGGCTTTGAGCAGCTGCAGGACCTTCTGAACTGGATTTATTGACACTTCCACCAGCTGCTGAGTGCTTTCAAATGGATGAAAAGCTCTGGCTGGCACTGAGCTGTGCTGGGTCTCAGGTGTCCCTCTGTGCCAGCAGGGTCAGAACAGACCCCAACTCTTTTAGAATCTGGCTGTTCTCTTTCAGAATGGAGCATCTGGTGCTACCTCTTGTCCAGAGCTGCTACAGAATGGCCTTGTCAGACCTGCCCTACTCCGTGCCCAAACAGGCTCTTCTCCAAACATGTTTGTTCTCTGTGTGAAGAACTTGCCAGTGCATATTCCATATAAATATTGGGATAAACCCAAGGTACCTGATGACTGCAAATAAAGCCCCTGTAGGTAACTGCAGGAGTCTAAAAGTGGAGAGAAAAGTGAAGTCTGACCAGTTAGGAGCTGCTACTGCAATGTGATTTCACACTTGCACAGCACTTGGGAGGTTGTCAGGAAGGAGCATGACAAACTCCAAGCAGAGAAAAGCCCACACTGAGAGGGCAGGAAAGGCCTCAGCACTGCTCATCCAGAATGGATAACTGCCTGCTTCTGGAGATGCATATTTAACAACAGCAAGCCTCAGCAGGTGTGGCTCAGACCCAAAGCTAAACTTTTTTCTCCTTAGGATATGAACAAATCTCAGTGCAGAAGGGCAGCAGATGTGTGCAGGCAGGACGAGCTGCTCCCAAGGCACAGGCAGGGGTTCCCTGAGCACAGGAGTTACCTTCCCCAGCCTGGAGCACGCTGTCCATGCTGTGTGGGGACGCTGCCAGCTGGGGAAAGGCCGCGTCCCCGCTGTCCAGGACCGTGGTGCTGTGGAGTGCAAGGATTAGAGAAGTCACTGAGAGAAAACCCTACAGGCAGAAAACCCTGCCAGTGATTAAACCCCAAGTCATGCAGCCAGAGTTTCAGCATGGAATGCATGCAGTGTGTGAGTCAGTGTCACCCCTGTGAGTGACACCAGGGATGGATAAACTACAGAAATCAACCACCCTCTTCCACCTCAAAGTGTGCAGTGCAGGACCCCAACAGCTTCTCTCAGCACAGAACTCCTCTACAGCAGTTATTCTGCTGAGAAGTCACCTCACAAGAAAGGAAAAGCAGGGGGGAATACGTGCCAAAGCAAAGAAGTGCACACCTCTTAAGTTCCTACAAAGACCGAATCCCAGCTTTTCCCAAACAAAGAAAATATTTCTATCTTCTGCAAGCTTTAACAACCAGAAATTAAATTACTGTAATTGTTAAAGTAAACCCCCTCTCCCCGGGGTGTTATGTGGAGAAGACACCTATTGTCATGCAGAAGGTGTGCACACATTTAAGTCAAATCTCACATGAGAAAAGGGCAAAGCCAGGGGCATTCCCAGGCACCTGCTGAGGGAAAAGCACTTACGAAACCACTGTGTTTGTGGAGACAATGTATTCTACTTCTTTGGTCCAAGGGTTCATGAAACTGAACCAGCGACTCCGCAATGTAATAAAAGAGCCATCTTTTATTTTAAACTTGTAGCAGTTGGTTGTAATTTTTTCTCTTGTCTGCAAAACTGAAGACAGGCAGAAAGCAAGTCATTTGTGTCAAGCAGGCACCACAACATCAACAGAGCCCTTGTCAGGGAAAACCCAGTTAATTCCTCCCCACATCCCTCAAGAAAAATGCTATTCCTTCCTCATCCCCCTCACCCATTCAGAACCTCAAAAAATCCCTACAAATCCATGCAAGTCTAAGACAATCACAGTGCTTGGCACATACAGCACAATGCTCTTGACTAAAGCATTTGCAAACAGCAATACCCAAATCTTTTCAAGTCTGTTTGGTTTCTTTAGTACACAACAACTGTTCTCAATACTGGGAACAAAATTTCTCTCCTGAATTATTAATAACAGTACCTTGTCTGTGACATTCTGCGAGATGTGCTATATCATCTTGATGAAAATATTCATAACACGAAGTACCTAGAAGTTCCTGGGGTAAATATGCCAGGATGGCTGTTGCCCTGGGGAAGGGAGGGAGAGGAAGAAAATAAAAAGAAAGGAAAAAAAAAATAAACCTTTTCAAGTTGAAGTATTAGTCAGAGATTCCTAAAGCTCACACCAAGGCTGGGTAAGGCT
Organism: Cettia cetti; assembly: GCA_013401135.1. Taxonomy (NCBI): domain Eukaryota; kingdom Metazoa; phylum Chordata; class Aves; order Passeriformes; family Sylviidae; genus Cettia; species Cettia cetti. The sequence goes on from VZUI01053116.1 coordinate 28,637, forward strand.
CAAGTAATGCAGAAAGGAATTTTTGGCTTAGAAGGTAAAAAAAAATTCTTTAAGAATACTGTTTTTAATTCTCAGGTAATTACAAAAGTACCTAACACCCAGAGCCCTCAGGTATTACATTTGACCTACCACCACCAGAGGAGATGTAAGACTTTCTAAACAGCTTTGAAGATTTGCTGTAATTTTGGGAATTTAAGCCTGAAAAAAGCTGCCTTGTAGCAGCCACAAGGTAACGTGAAGATTTCTGCATCAAGTGCCACTGCAAAACAGACATCAAAGGTTTGGAGAACTCAAGAGTGGGACACAACACCACCACAACAAACTCAACTTGGATTTTGTACATTTCTTAGAAAAAAATTACTGAAGGAGAAGTGACAGTTCCTTGAAGAAACTGAAATGTCACAATTCCAAACTATTCCAATGCATATTAAACATGAACGGCAATAAGGAACAAACCTAGGTAGATCAACACCTCTTCTGCAATGTCAAAAAAGCCCAAAATAAATAGCATAACATGTAGAAATTGGTCCATATTAATAATTATGAATTAGAACAGAAGGAAAAAAGCTGAAGCACAAAATCTGTAGTATTTCAATGCAGGGCATTTTTGTATGTTCCCAACCACACCAAGAGGATTCAGCACCAGTTCAGGACACCTCAAGTCCTCCTGGAAAGGGAGATCGAAGCCCTCAGCCTTGGAGAAGGAAACAAGAATTCAAACTGACTTTTGTCTGGTGAGCCTTATCCTGGGACACTTAAAACTCCAAGGAAATTCATCAAAGCAAGGTCTAAGAGAACCACAAAACCTAAGCAAAACCAAGCCTATCTTTAAAATGGAAGAGCTCGGACCCAAGTCAAGCTTATTCCAGTATTTTTCCAAAACTTTAGCAGCCAAGGCCTTTAGCAGCACTGCTGTGGTGGGATACCCCACACAGATGGGGAGCAACCAGCATGAGCAGCAACAGGTAATTTGTCAACCCTTCTCTTTTCACAGCAGGATGAAAAGGTGCTGTGGGAAGGAGAATCTGCACCAAATTACAGACCTCAATAGGCTGGGTGAATTCAATATCTGACCATGCTCTATTATGCAAGGAAGGAAATTGTTTGTGTCCTTCTGGAATTTCATCCTGTATTTACTTTTTTCTCAGCTCGCTTCTCCGACTTAACGAGGCAGCTCTGAATCCTGGAGCTGTATCTGATGACATCTGCATAGATAATAAACTTAATTTTACTCTCAAATTCACCATGCAGACCAACTAGGAGTCCTGAATAAATAGGAGGAGAGATGATTCTCTTTAAAACTCTGCTTGGTGTAGCTGCCATTTCAACAGTGAATTGTTAAGCAGTTCCCTGGCTGTGGCAGCCCAGCTAATTGGTATCTAATCCATAGCTGTGCTTCTCCAGGGATCATGCAATCCATGGGGACAGAAAGGGTCCCAGGGACTTTAGGAAGTGTTTCTTCCTTGACTTCCTTGGACAAATGATAAATGAGCAGTGCAAGTCTACACAAACAAAACAACCTGACCTGGAAATAAATTGTTTTCAACTTTTACAGGTGCCTAAATATTCTCCAGGAGAAGCAAGGACCACAGGATGTCAATTTCAGGCCTACAGATGAGGGTTTCTTCCAAAGAAATTCCCTTTCAAAGTGCCCTTTGAAGCAGCATAGACATCTCAAGGACTGTGAACAACAGCTGGAAAGCATTTCAATTAAAGCATATGTGTTTAAATACAATGGGTCAACATTTTCTGAGTCTCATTATTTTAGAAATGCATCAAAACTACACATCTGGGGAATATGCCTGATCTTTTGAAAACAAAACTTGCCTGTAAACAAGTTAGAATGGCATTTTCTGAGCAACAGAAAGCTACGAATGCTCCCACAGCTCCCAGAGTGAGCACCAGCTCTGAGCACTCAGGAGCTGGTATTTTCAAAAGCTTTCTGTCAAATTAAAACCAAAACCACCCAAACTAACCAAAACCCACTAACCCAACCACCCCAAAACAGATTGGTAACATTAAAAAAAATAATAATATTCTCTGTACTCCACTTCCTCCCATGACTGCCTTCTACTTCCTCTCAAAGGACACTAAAGATCAGCCGAGTCTCCCCTGAAAGCAATTCCAGCTGGCAGATTCTGTCAGAGTTTGGAGTTTGGGCTTTTCTGTGCCTCAAGCAGCTGAGCCAAAGCCATGGGGACATGGAACAGCCTCATCTGGGCAGTCTCAATCCTTCTTGACAAGGAAGTGAACCAAGCAACCCCTCTCCAACCCACCCAGCATAACCTCCCCATTAACTTCCTTCAACCTCCTACTTTTCCTTCGATGATCCAGTAATTTTCAAGGAAGATTCAGGTCATATGTGCCTGCTACTGAAGAAAATTCAAGCCATTTCTTTTGGAAAAGGAAAGAATTAGCCTTTTACAAATAATAAATGGATGTTTGAAAGCAGATACCACAGGGGCACAAGTTCTCGAACCGTTTCCAAGAGATAACCCTTATGAAAAGCTTTCCTTCTTACAAACACAAAGGGTCACAGAGAGAACCATTAATCCAGCAGAACGTGTCCTAGTAAACAGTTATGTAAGTGTACATGCTAGCAAAGCCTAACCCAGCCTCTGCAGCCTCTTAACTGTGTGGTGTTTGCAAGAGGTTTCAAGTAACAGAGCAATCAGGGTCCAGTTCCAAAACATTTTCTTCTGAAGATCACACATATATGTAATCCCCCTAATGAAGTGGCAGAAATAATCCTGGCATTATTCTGCCACATTTTTTGAAGTTTGGGGGATTTTTTTTTTTTAAATTTTATCTGTCCTACTGAATAAATGCATGGTAACAGCTTTGAGCTCCGCCTCCAAAGCCAGCCCGGCTTGCAGTAAAAAAGCGAAAAAGAGCAAAATTTCTGTTCCCAGTGGTGCTTGCACTGCTGCAAGGAGAGCTGTGCCCGAGGCCGTGGTGGAAGCTCTTGGGGTAATCCTCACCTCTGATCTACAAAGACGAATTTCCCGTCGATGGCGTGCCGGGACACGTATTCCGTGGGCTTCACGCGGATCTCGCCGTTGGCCGGCTGCGGGACCACGTGCGGGTGGAGCCTCCCGATGGCAACCAGGCAGCTCAAGTTACAGCCCTCGTTATCTGGCTCGTTATCTTCATCCAGGCCCATCTTTGTTGGAGGCCAGCTTTTTAAGTAGCCTGTGCTGTGAATAGTGCAGAAGCTTTTGCGGTCTGCTGTGGAAAGAAAACAAAAACAAAACCAAAAAAACCAAAAAACAAACCAACAAAACCCAAGAAAGCAGTTAGGTCGTGGATACAACTTTGGAGAACTTCAACTCAGTTCTGCTAATAATTCATCTCCTCTCTTATGCAGGAAATTTGTGATGCTCTTCACTAAGAAGGGGCTGGGGGTGTTCAGCCTGGAGAAAAGGAGGCTCGGGGAGACCTCACCACTCTCTGAACTGCCTGACAGGAGTGGGGAGCCAGGCAGGGATCAGCCTCTTGTCACAGGAAACGGTGACAGGATGAGAGGCCACGGCCTCAAGCTGCATCAGGGGAGGTTCAGGTTGGACATCAGGAGGAATTTCTTCACAGAAAGGATTGTTAAGCATTGGAAGGGGCTGCCCAGGGAGGATGTTGGAGTGCCCATCCCTGGAGGTGCTCACAAAGTGACGCAGCACCCAGTGCCTTAGTCTGGTTGACAAGGGGATGTTTGCTCAAAGGCTGGGACTCAATGATCTTGGAAACCTTTTCCAGCCTTAATGACTCTGTGATTCTAAGGGATTTTGCAGCACTCCTGCAGTAATGCAGCTAATCTGAGATAATCCAATAAACAATTTATCTTGGCAAAACCACTGTTTACAGTGAAACATCACATAGCTCAGACCAAGGTTGCTTTTGGTAATTTTGAGGAGAAATTGCATCACATTTTATTATTTCAGCAAAGGAGGCAAATAACCCAAAGGAATGTATGAAGAAATTAATAGATTAGTAAATAAGATGCCTGTTCCATCTTAACCTGAGGCCCCTACAAAACCTATGTTTGGCAGAACATACACTATCTGAGGTGTGCAGGGGACAGCTGTACACAGGGGTGATGAAGATTTGCAATGGCCAGGAGAAGTCACTATCCAAAAGAATACCTATTCCTCAGCACTGAGAAAGTCTAAAAACTCCAAGGAAGATGCTTTTCATAGGGAGGTGGTGTAAAAGGCTTATGCCAACTACACAAACTGGCTTCCTCAGCAGTGAGTACAAAAGCAGGATCCAAAGCTGAAGAACACACCAAATTTCCTCTGTTCTCTTGCTGTTTGTTTTTTCACTTTAAGTAACACCAAATGTATTATTCACAGTACTCAAAGAAGAAACCTTCACATTTGGGCTAAATATATATTCCAACATGCCTAGAATAACAGCCTGCAGAGGAGAAAATATTACCAATACTGCTAATGCTACGAGCAAATATTCCAGGTGTAGAAATGCCACGTTTCCAGTACTCAGAATGTACCAAACCCACAGATCAACCTAGAATTACACTCGTCTTTTGAGGTGGATAGTCATCCACACATCACTGGGCAAATACGGAGCAGAGAACAAGGATCAGCTCCCTGTTACTGGAGACACTGGCCAGGTGGCCAAGACTGAATGTGATCTGACCAATGTCTGAGGATGATGCAGTAACCCCCCAGAACTGCTGGCACAAACTGCCTGGAAAAGTTTCAAGAAAGCAGAGTGGAGAATTTGGCTTTAAATGCTAATACAGGTGTGTAAGAGATACTGGAGGGGGGCAAGGGGGAGCTTGAAGAAGTAACAGACCTTAACATAGTTCAGAATCTTAATAAGAAACATGGATAAATGCAAAAAATTTAACCCCTGCAAACGAATAGTATATTAAAAAAAAATCCTGACAGCCTTGGTAATAAAAGCATGATGGTTACCTTTCTTCTTTGAGCAGGTTGAAGGGAAATCCTTGTCTTCTACTTTGACAGAGGGCCTGTTGCACTTCATCCTGCAGAAGAAGGAGCGCCGTGCTCCGGAGCAGAGCCGCGAGGGCCCGGGCGTGATGTCCGTCTTGACCGGGAGTCCGGCTGCGGAGGGAGGGTCAGGTGCAGAGTGATCCACGCACGTGGCTGCCCCATAAACCCCACCCCACCGTGCTTCAGCCTCGCTGGGGCTTGCAGCTCCTGGTTTTGAGGTTTTGATGTGTGTGACTGTGCAGCTGACCCTACCAACCCTGCAATTCTCACTCCGCTCTCTGCTGCTAGAACACTGAGGCGAGCTCGAGAACACGAGGTTCTGAGTGCAAGGAGCAGCAAGAGACTGGACAAATCCACACAAGGCCTGTAATAAACACTGCAATTCCTCTGAACTGACTGGAAATAGAGAGACTACTTTTCCATAACCAGAGCAGAATTCCATACACAGTCGCTCAGGAGGCTCCTGACCTTCCAGAACTGGCACTTTCCTATCATGACACCCTCCCAGAAAACACGTGTGCACATAGAGCAGAAGAGCCCCAATGACACTCCAAGGATAGAAGGAGGAAAAAAGGTAGCAGGGACCCACACAGGACCTGCAAATCCCCAAGACCTCCAGTTATGTCTCAGAAGACTCTCTTGCCTTGCAGAAGTAAGTGCACATGGACATGCCCTAGCAACAAATCCTGACCTTTAGCATATTCTCACAGGGGACTCTTTTCTGTGGCAAAACCGACCAAAACACATCCCTCGGGTACCACCAGGGCTCCAGGAAGACATGGAATGCTTTCATGGCATCCATCAGGAGCACAGGTATCAGCAAGGCCAGTGCTCCAAGGGCTGATGGAGGATTTAAATCACACAGCAACTTTTCCACAGCCTGCCATCCAACCATGTCTGCAAGGGGATGTGTAAAATCAAGCAGCTGTCAACATGAACAAAAATGTCTTGGGGCTTGTGGGCTTTAGCATAAGGAGGAAGACAGCAATTCCAGTATTTTAGTGGAAAGTGTGCCTCCCTTACAATTCCACTGGAGTGAGGTGATCTCCAGGAGGTCAGGCTGCCCTGCACCACATGCCCTCCAAACTGCTGCACCGTGGTGTGAGTACAAGCTGTGCTGAGTTACTCATGCCAAGACAAAAATAAATACGTGCATACATCCTCATACTCTTCACCAGTATGAGTTCTTGAAATTCTACCAATCCGTCTATCATAGCAGATGGGAAGACTGTAATTCATAGTATTTATTTTTGCCCTAACTTTGTCAGAGGCATACAAAAGGAAAAAAAATAAACCAGGAGGCAGCACTGGATATTCATGCTTGACAACCGATGAAACCAGGAGCCAGAAAAAACTTCAGCTGATTCTGCCGAAGCCTCCAGGCTCCCTGCCCTCGAATGATCTCTCTCAGCTTCAGTTTCTGAAGTTGAGCTGGTGGCTTCAGTGAGCTGAGATCCAGGAGATTTCTGCTCCTGACAAGCATGAGACTTAATGACCTGGGAATCTGCAGTTGTAAGATACCACCTTCCACTTAAGCAGTGCAGACTCCTGTTATGAGAGGGAATTAAACACCCACTCACCCCCAGAGCAGCAGAGATACAGAAGTACTTTAAAATACCAGAGTGGAACAGAGCTAAGAGACATGGCAGGAAATGATTCCAGAGTTAAAAACCTTCTGAGAGAAAGGCTGGGTCATTGATGGCAGTGGTAGTAAGCAATAAATAAGTAGATAAATAAAATTAATCCTCTATCTTGGCTGACAGCTAAGGACTACCAAGATAACACTGAGTGTATTCTGACCATTTAGAATGATGGATTAGAACAAAGGCTTCATATGTTCTAATGGAAAAAGTTAAAGCTTTGATGCCTGGAAGAGAGAGGACAGCTCACAGGTGAAGCCAGTTCCAGTAATGCCTCTGTGCCACAGTGCATGCCAAACCCAACAGCTTCCAGGTACCTGTTCCACATTTTTTTCCCTTTGTTTCTTCCTGTCTTTAAGCTACAACTTCTTTGGCATGAGACAATCCAGACAGCATCCCCCCCTACATCCCCACTTCTGCCAGGAGGCCAAGCCCCAGCAGCAGTAACTCTAGATGACATTTTTTCCAAAGGTGGTAACACTCACTTTTTGCATCTATGAGTCTTTCTCGTGGCGCAGTGTCAGAAGAAGAGAGCTGCTCCTTCACTTTGGCAATGTCTTTAGGATGGAGATAATCAAATAAACTTTGACCAATCAAATCATTCTGTAGAGATTGAACATTCAGTCAAAAAGTAAAATAATGGCTCAGTATATTTTCTTCATTTTAGCATCCAGTATGAACAATCCTTTTACATATAGGTGTAACCAAGGAACACCAAACATCCAGATCCAGCTTCATTGCAGGGGGTCTGGACTGGATGACCTTCAAAGGGTCCCTTCCAAACAAGTTATTTTATGACTTGATTTGATTGATATTTTTTAAATTGATTTTGTGATAAGATTTGATTGAAGGTTTTCTTTGTGTATTGAAGTTATGACTCCATTACACAGTAATTTCTGTCATCATTTCCAGTAAGGGCTTTGCAGAACTGGCATGCTCAATTCCCCCCCACCAAATACTCTGGTTTCTACTCAGTCTTACTTCTTCTACCACACATTTGAATGAAAAAAAAAAAATCCTAATTGCAAATGTCCTCTTTCATTATTTAAATATAAATAGGTATTTCGTATATACCTAACTAAAGGCTGGCAGAGGAAAACTTTTGAAGCTAATATAGGTTTTAAATTGGATGAGGAGTGCAGATGACAGAAAGAATAAAGATAATTTACACAATACATGGTCCAAGTTAAGCCTTATGTTGAGCATATATTAAAAACTTGGCTCTGGTGTAACTGCTTTCCAGTTTCCATCAGTAAGCATGCAAGCAAAACCAGAACAGATAGAAAGAAAGCTAAGTTGAAAAATCCATGTGAAGCTACTGGAAGAACCCCAGACTGATGTTTCAATATTTGCTTACACTCCCAATTAGGTAATGCTTTTGCAAGCCTCAGGGTAAATCCTCAAGCAGAATGCATCAATCAGGGAATTAAATTTAGTTCCTTTTCACCTCCTTGCTTTGAATGGAAACCAGAAACAACCTTCTCTAATGACATGGCAGAGAAGAGCTCTCTCTTTGCACCAACTCTCAGCTTTCAAGACAGACTCTTCTCATACCTACCCCCCAGTTAAAGGCATAACCATCAAAAAGCTCTCAAATCTTTCAAGACCTAATGTACTTAAAATGGAAAAGAATACCTGACTGTAGTTGAGGATCTTGAAGACAGATTCTGAAACAAACAGTATCTTTCCTCTGTCACAGCCCACAACAAAAAGAAATCCATCTGCTGCCTGATTGGGGGTGGGGGAAGGGGAGGAAAAGTCAAATCCCAAGTTATACATCCTCATTGCATCGTTGTAACCTTTAAAAACACTTTGTGTACAGTAGAATTTCTACACTAGGAGAGCTGTCTTAACATTTAGAGGTAACTGAGTCAACAGAAAAAATGTGAAATTACAATGAGGGGTTTTTTTGCATCTGCAAACGTTTTTGGCATCATTCTGGGCATTGTGCCCAAAATGTAAAATAACTTTTATGAGAAGAAAGAACCCATGTCTTGTCCAATAATATTATGATTATGTTTAATAATGCCTTCAAATTAAAATGTTATTTTAACTGTATTTAAAAAAAGCTCCTCTTTTAGAAACCAACCATAACCTGGATATTTATTTCTGTGCCTGGAGGCAACTAATTCCTATTTGCAAAGTACTGTCTTTCAGTCACACACAAGCATGCAGGAATAAGCCCCAATTATGTATCTTCAGAGTTACAATGCTGCAGAAAACAAATTCTGCATATGCTGCATCTGGACACTGCAGAGCTTCAACAATTGCACAGCCACTAGAAGAGCTTAACTACTGACTGATGAGATAAGCTCTCCCCATGATAAAAGCAGTATAACAGCAGGTAGCAGAACATACTAAGTCATGTTACATCAGTGACCTCAATAAAAAGCTGTTCACTGTATCACTGTACACTGAAAACCACGTCAGGGTAACCCAGGGCAGCAAGAAAACAATTCATGTGATTTTCAGATATTTGGTTTTGGTTTGTGCATGTAATAACTGAAGATTCTGATGGTTGCCATCTAAATTCCCCTCTTCAGTCTTTCTGCTTAAATTAAGGAATGCTAGTCATCATTAAACTCACTGACTCTGTGAAGCAGTCTCCAGATTTCTTAATTATCCTCCATAATCAAAACATTTTTAAGCTGAGATACAAGGCAGTGTATCTCAGTGGTGTGCTTTGGGAGAGCTACAGTCACAGATATTAATATCCCTTAATTAGAAATTGGAACATACCCTGAGAATAAGATGTTTTAATTCATCATCTGATAGAAAAGCAGGCTTGTAGTTTGCTTCTGTATATGGGTTTGTAGCACCTAAAGAAAACAAACAAACAATTCCCATATCACCAACATTACACACTAAAAGGAGCAATTTTCCTTTGGCTTCTTCTTAGACTGTTGTTCATTGCAGAAAATCTTTAAAATGAACTTTTTTAGTTTTGTTTTACTATCAACATGAGCTCTGTTGGGATGAACTTAAAAAGGGATGAAGCTGTTTTTTGCTAAGACACAAGTACCATATTAGGTAGAAATGCAAATTAAATGCCTCTTAGATATAAAAGTATTCTTTGACATATTTTTGAACCCAAAGGTTTTCCTTGATTTAATGCCTAGTCTCAGAATTAGAAATTATAAAAACAAGATATTAAAAAATAAAAACATTCAAACGATTTCTTCTCCTTATAACTCAGTAAAACATGATAAGCTCATGTAAACAAATCATGACTTAAGAGTTTACAAATCATTCTCTCATTCCAAGCCAAAGATAAAACCCAGCATTACAATGACATAAACTTACAATACCAAAACCCAAACTGGCAACAAATGAGGCAGCTATTTATTAAGAAGTAATTCTTCTCATTCTGTTCCCTTAATATAGGCACAGGAGAGTCAAATTAGTAACCACTGAAGAGTTATGAAGTAGTAACCTCCTCAAATGACAGTGGCAGGAAAGTTAAGCCTTTCAAAACTACGAGGTTAAAAATGACTGAAGGCACCAGTTCTCCCAGAAATGAGAACAATCACCAGGATTTTTTTTTTCTACCATTAGCTGTATCTTTTTTTTTTCCTCAGTGGTGCATTTCTTGAAGCCTTAATCTTTTAACATCAGCACCAATTGTACCCAAGCACTGATTCACTCATATGAAGCTTTAGGAACACACAGCGATTTCTCACAACCTCAACTCTCACAAAACTGTGTGTTTCCCTTCAAGTGCTTGCAACAGAAACTGGTCAAAAAGACCAAAATTGAGTTTTCAAAGTACTCTTTATTCTTTCACACAGAGCCAAAGGTACAAACATAAAACCTTAGAAGTCCTGTGGGAGTATCATACCTAAAATGATAAAACAACTTGGTACATTGCCTGTTTAGGGCAGTGCTCAGTACTGCACCAGAATTAACTGTGCACTGCCCTTAAGCCCTTTGCTCCCTCTCCCCACCTGCCCCAGCTGCCTTGGTGCTGTGGAATCTGGCAGCAGTGATCAGATAGGTCAGATGATGGAAAATTATTCTTTTCTCATCCCCAGTTTCCCCCAGTCACATCAGGGTATTTACTGGACCATGAACTGGGTAAGCTGTGAATGAACACTGAGCATCAGATGCTAAGAAAAGGGGAGGAGTCCTCCCAAAACAAATTAACTTTCTCCTTTTTTGGCAAAAATGGAGAGAAAGAGCGTGGCTTTTGGGGAAACGCCCCTTGGAATGGCCCTGCAGCCCCAGGCAACTCACCACGAAGTGTTTTCATGTGCTGGACAGCCATCCTGAGCACGGTGAGCTTGTCCAGCTTGCGGGACATGGCGTTGCAGGTGGGCACCAGCGAGGCCAGCTCGTCGATGAAGCTGTTCATCTTATCCCTGCGCCTCTTCTCGATCTGGCTGTGAGCCTCCCTGCACACACACACAGCAGGGCAGCGTCAGGCACCTGGGATGCTGCCCTAAAGCTGCTCCTCAGGTCCCTGAGCCACCCTGCCAGCCTTGTGGAAAGGACAGCAGACACTCTGCGGACACGTGAGGGCAATTATTTGGGTAGGGAACGGTTATAAGCTGCAGGAATCTTCTGCTTTGCCACAAAACACACAGTATTGGTCAGGTTTGTATTTTCACGTATTAAGATTCACTGCTAACACTTTCACAACCCACTATGGAGTCTGAAAGAAGAAAGATGAAGAATGTAACATTACCAGAAACATACTTGGCTTCAATTTCAACAGCAATGAAGTGACTAAAGCCAAGTTACTCACCAAATTAGTTGTGTCACTCTATGCAAACTTAATAAAAAATGTGAACAGTGCAAAGATACAGAAAAATAAGGAAAGGTCAAAGCTCGAAAAAGGTATTTTTAGAAGAAACACACACGGCTAATTCATATATGGCAAAAAGCAAGAGACAATCCTTTTAAATATATTTGTTTAGAGCATTACCTTGCATTTTTTATCCTGCCTTGTTGGTCTGCATACTCCAATCTGTTGAGAAATGATATCACGAAATTACAGCATTGAAAGCACACAACCCAACTCTTTTACTGCATCTCACATCCTACTGATTCTCACTAAGGTCAGTTTTTTTAGAATTTGAATGTTTATTTAACCTTTCTACAGCAAACATCAGTATCTATAATATTGCACCTCAGACTTGGGGGTGTTTTAGCTTGTCTGTTCCATGTTGTTTAAACTAAGATTGTTTAGATTATTGCTTCATCCCAGCCAAGCAGTAATTTGGGACCACAGTGGCACTGAGAACAGGCATCCACAGTCAGGATCCTGTGTCAGAACTGTGGAACTGAGATTTCAGTGACTGTATCAACAGTACCTTCCATGTTGGTCATCTTTATCTGTATCCATACCTTCCCTGCAGAAACAGAACAAAGCAACACATCACAAATTCAGCAGGACTGGCAGAATTGTTACCCATCTACCATAAAGTCAGAATTGAGTATTCCTGCCATCTCTAAATCATGAATACAAAAACAGAAGTATGAAAAACAACAACCTGGAAGGACTGAGGAAGCTGTGTGGTTTTTGCAACATTAAAACATTTTCTTAAATTAGTTGCGTCTCCTTCAGAACTCACTAAATGGCACAGTTTGATGTGTTTGACAGTAAAACATGCTGCAGTTCAAAGATATCATCTGTTACAAAAATGTTTTGCAGTTAACTAGGAGAAGGGATGGAAAACCCAGCTTTGTGCAGGTGCCTGTATGTTCTATAGCTCAGTTTGCCTTATAGTGGTTGATTTTGAGGTAGAAAATGGTAATAACCTAAATTAACACACCACTTGAGATGGCCAAATGCATGAAGAGAATAAAAGTCTGTGTGAAACTAACCAGGCACACTGGAAATTCGTTTAACTTTCAGTGTAGATACATGGTTTGCTTTTCTTTCAACATGAAGAAAAGAAGTAAGGAGAGAGGCATGAAGAATAGAAACAATCCCCCTTATTACAATTAATATTGTAGCCACATGTGCACAACTAAGCAAGAGAAAAGCATATAAGTTTTCATAGCTTTACTTGGCAAAAAAAGCTAAATGCCCATGACTGCACATCTTTTTTTAGACAAGATAATTAGGAAGAGAATGTTTTAATTTATGTAAATTTGTACAACTCTGCTCAAGTGGATATTCCTAGGCCTGCTCATTCTGGTTTAATTTCTACCTGTGAGTTTTAAGTCTATGGAAGCAAAAGGCAGGGAAAAAACACTGGGCATCTTTTTCAAGTGAAACCAATTACTAAAATATTTATACTTACTCAAAAGGAAAGCCATCGAGTCTGAAAAGAAAGAAAAATAAAGTACACCATATATAGGAAATAAGAACAATGTCTTACATTTTCTGCTGAAACTCTCAAGCTAATTCATATTCTATTTGAAAGGAAAAGCACAATGAAAACAGGACAATAGCACTGAGCGCTTTCTAAAGAAACAAGCTTGTTCAAATTAATCTACTTTCTGAAAGAATAATTCTGCTTTTTAAGAAAAGAGAGCATAGTTCATTACACTTAATGTGAAAAGCTAATAAAATAACTAACCTAAATTATGTTATGCAAATCATTGACATATTGTTTCATCTTCAGAAAGGAAAGAGCTGTGCTTTATGCGTGTTGTCCTTGTGGTTAGATAAATGGGATTTCAGAGGACTCTAAGGCCAGAAATAAAACATAAAAATAAAAATAAAATACCCCAAGTTTCTTGGTTTTTGATTCTTGCTCAGCAGGACAGATGCACATTTTGCTTTAGTCTAAAGTCCCAAGCTGAACTTTATACAGACTTTATCATATCACATGGAAATTAAACAGAATTTCTACATGCAAGCTAACTGCTGGCATCACTTCAAGACTGCAAAGTGACCTGAAATACCACTGAGCTTTACCATGATAAGAGGCTATGTTTTATAAAAGCCTTATGAAAAAGTCTTCTTATCTCAGCCAATAACATACTGGTTATTCCTGTTCAACACTGGACACGAGCCTTCTTAAAAATAAACATGGTAGCCTTTCATGTATTATTCACTGCACTCTTGGATCAATTATGTTTGTGATCAGTTTTAAAATAATAATAATGCCAAATGTTTTCTTCATCTCCCAATCTGCACACCTGAGTTACTGTCTTAGCCACTGACTCCTGATGCACACAATTTAACAGCCCTTGTGATGCCACCTTTAGCTCTGGGATGTTTGTGTGTAAAAACCCCCAGAAAGCAAACTCTAGAAAAGGTACAAGATAAGTTACTAATCCACCAGGGCAGTTTGTTTTCTCATCATGTCATATTTCAACTGAAACTCCCAAGAAAAGAAATTTACTGTTCATAGCCCTGTGCATGAAGTCTTGGACAACAGCATTTCCCCAGCTCTTGCTGAAGTGACAGCAGTAAGCTGGGCAGGAATTTTCCTGGAGGAGTTGCAGCAGAAGGAAATAAAACGCTGTCATGGAGAGCTGAAAGCAGGTGATGACTCCTCTGGCTTGTACTCAAGAGGTGAACCAGGAACCACCCTAAACCACTGGTTCTGCCTCCCTTATTCCCTGGCTTCACTGGCACATGAAGCATCAAACTGGGCACTTGGATAATTTATAAATATAATAAAGTAAATGTTATAAATATATTAAAATCATTAACAGGTAGCAGAAGTTGAACAGTAGCCTTTCTGAACATTTTCCCATCCATACACATATAAAGAGGGATCAAGGTAGTCCACCTTAAGTTCTGCTTTCCAAGAGGAACATTTAGTGGCCACCATCTACTTTGCAACACCAAATGAACTGTGGTATGACTACATAACGAGTATGTAGTATATGACTACAAAATAAGTAAATTTATTTTACTAAGGATTCAAGGAAACAGAATTTCACACATTTTAAAAAATGCAGCACACAAAACCCAAAGGGCAGAATTGTAACTTACAAGAACAATCTGTCTTTTGGAAAAGAGGACTTAAATAATGCTTCCTACCCAGAGGAATAAAAATGGAGAAATCCTACTAAAGAAGAGGAAGTTGGTAGGATTGAGGCTGTTCACTCAATTCTGTAGTAGTCAATTCAACTAGAGGGACACGTGCTTTTCAGGGAAACTAAAGGCAGTTCAGGGAGGTATTTAAAGGTTTGTGCATAAGTTCTCCTAAAAAAGAATCTAATCCTTAATTGTGAGGCTCAGCATGGATTAAAAATTCTGCCCCTCTTTGTAAAAAGAGCTGCCAACAATCCAAAGGCCCCCAGCAATCAAATCTGTGCTAAGTTACATAAAAATGACCTCTGTGGCTGGATGAATAATGGATGTGGCCACTCAAAAGTTCCCCTGCAGCCACACTCTGTGAAGTTCCAAAGCAGAGGAGGCTTGCACAGGCTCTTGCAGTTAAGTAGGTTGCTCTTGGTGTTCCCAGTGCAGGAGACATTACAGGCTGGGAGTTGGGCAAACTCTGCTGTGCCCTTCACTGCTCTAAAGCAGAGGTGGGGGGTGGATTTCCTGCTACAGTTGAGAAGCACTACAAGATTAAACCAGCTGATTAAAAGAAAGACAGCTCTAATATCTCAAACCAGAGACTATTCAGATTCATATTCAAATGAGAGATCAAAATAGCTTTATCAGGCAAAGGTTGGCAGCACATAGATAGGAAGAGACAAAATAGGCAAAAAATAGGTAAGGAAAAGGAACTATCCTAGTTTTGCTTCCACTTTTCAACAAATTTATTATCTCCCCCTCTGTTAATCAGACTTTGTATTTCCCATGTAAACAGTCAATATAACCAGCCTTCACACTGTACATTTCATCAGTACTAATTCCACTCCCTCATCAGCCAGAAGATTTCTCCTCAGCCTTACCCCATGTGATAGCCCTAAATTCTAGCTGCACTGAGACAACAGCTTTTATTATTATTATTATTATTATTATTATTATTATTATTATTATTATTATTATTATTATTATTATTATTATTATTATTATT